>UFQX01000091.1:465448-683638 GCA_900497675.1 Arapaima gigas | reverse complement strand
TGTTTTTTTAAGGGGGGGGGGGGGGGGGGCACATAGGAGCCTGACCCCTGGGGTCAGATTACATGTCCAGTGTTTGAATTTATTATGATTAACCACTATTTGGGTATTTTTGCTGTATCATTCAGGGTAAGTACCTTGATTGAGGACAGTACAGTAAGAGCAGGGATTCAAACTCATTATAGAATGATAATGATTAAATAATATAAAAGTGCAATATGGTGCCTCTTTCATCATGAAGTACACAACACACTGGGACTCGCATGTGTGCGCGTCCGCTTCCTTCGTGCAGCCTTCCCTTCCTCGTCCGCTTTCTTCGTGGGTTCCAACCCAAGACGCTACTAACCAGGGTGACAGGGTCAAGTTGCTGTGGGCGGGGGCAGGCAGGTCGGGCTCAGCCTCAGGTTATCTGCTGTTTTGCAAGTCGTGTTTTCTCCAAAACAGCCTCGTGTCGTTCAGTCCAAGGGCTGTGAGGAGTCGGATCTTGTGACCCAGGTCCCTGATGCGGCACATTATTGTCCCACTGCAACTGTTTTTGCCCAGAGGAGGTTGGAGGAGCCCCACTGTGAACCTGCTGTCACTCAGAGTGACCTTTTTCTTGACACGACGCAAGGTGACAGTCCAAGTCGTGCTTCTGCGGTTGCCATGGCGGGTCTCTGGCCACGTGTGGCACAGCAGACGAGCGGGTCATGTTGTGTTTGTCTATCTGTAGGTAATTTCACCCCTGGCTGGAGGCCTTAATAGAACTGATGGGACTTTCTACTCCGCTTGCCGATTTCCTGCTCATTGGCGATTTATTTTACACGTCTACTTAACCCCCGACCCTGGCATGTTGTTAACTGAAATCACTGAGGCACGGTGGGCCCTGGTGGGGGCCGAATGCTCTTCTCAGACACTGAGAACCAGGTGCAAATGAGAAACCCGGAAAATTTTTTGAGTCCAATAACACACTTCTGTAGTCAAAGTGACCCCCTGGTTGTGCTCTTGTCAAACTTAAATATGGTTTCTTTCACCTGGTAGCCATGACATTGAATGGAATGGAATGAAGCTGCTCCCATCCTCACCACAGATCTCCATGCTTGTCACTCCTTTGTGAGCATTTCCCACAATTCTTGTTCGATTCATCTTCAGAGCATGGTTTCTGTCCTGCTTTAGTGTGAACTTGTTTGCATCATTTCAGGTAAACAAGGTCTATGGAGCATAAATCCCTAAAAAACATGTAGAAGTTGTGATAATAACTAGGAATTAAGTTGGTTAAAAGAATAAAAGGTGAAAATCTATGTTTTTTAGCTGCCTTATTAACAGTTACAAAAGGTTTTCCAATTTTTAGACACCGAGGATACAACCACGCAGTTAAAAATATGTTTTGGGTGTGAAACTTAATATTCTTACCTTGAAATTCATCCCTGCTGGAACATGTGCTTCATCTCAAGTGTGTGCAGTCGCACCTTCTGCTTTTCGCACCATCAACCCCCACCCCACCCGCCTGTGTCAGTTCGGACGTCGCCATGACAACACAAGCGGACTGCGGATTCGTGCTCCAGCAGCCATGTCGGACTGTTGGTGACGCCTGTCCAGCGGTGACAGAGACACAGGGGGCCTCCCAGACAAGTGATGAAGAGCCATGGTGGGGTCACTTAGTGGGCTGGGGAGGACAGGTGACCCTGGCTCCTTGTTTTCCTCCTCCTACAGCCAAGAAGGGAAGGCGATATGCAGGTTAACACCCTTAGGGAGGTACTCTTGCTTTTGCATTAGCAGATGCTTTTCTCCAAAGAGTAAAACAAAAATGTGTCAACAACAAGACAGAGACAGATACAGACATGTGGCTCTCAAAGCACACAGTGTCACCCTTTTTACCAGCATGCAGTACATGTACAGGATGCCACCGTGGAATTGATAGGAAATACATATTTTTATTGAGCAGATGTTGTAGCGACGGGTATTCAGGTGAGAAGTATCTCCAGTTCTTTCCATTTCGTGTTCCTCATCTCATGTCCTGCAGTGGTGGCCCTGATATGGGACTTGTGAAACTTCTTTTATCGCACAAAATGCTGCCCTGTGACTGTGGGCTGCAGTGTTTTGTTATTCAGGTGATTTTTTTTTTTTGTATTTACTGCTAGTGCCTTTGTTTAGGCTTCATCCCAACAGATTTGTTATACAAGAGGCATTACAATAACACCAGAAGGGAGGTGGGTCAGTGCTCACTGATCTTTGTTTAACTAAACTCAATCACAGTTAGTTCTTTCGGGTTCCCACACAACTTCACATACATTTTATTTGCCCCACACTTTTTTCCCCAAAGTGACTCACAATGCAGGTGGGTATTTTTACTGCATCAGTTCAGCGTAAGTACCATGCTCAAGGTAAGACAGTAGGAGGTGGGAGTCCAGAGGGAACATCTTTAGTCACTATGCCACCTGCTGGCCAAAGACCACAAACATGAACTAGTTGGACACCAAAGACAAGAAAGAGTGGATGCTGGTCAGACTGTGGTGTGATGCCTTTTCCTGACCTGTCTCTCCACATCCACAGAGGTGGAGCAGATTGAAGCCATCGCCAAGTTCGACTACACAGGCCGCACTCCGCGGGAGCTGTCCTTCAAGAAGGGGGCGTCGCTGCTGCTGTACCACCGGGCGTCCGAGGACTGGTGGGAGGGCCGCCATAACGGAGTGGACGGCCTCATCCCTCACCAGTACATTGTGGTGCAGGATATGTGAGTCCCCTGGAGCCAAAGTACACGGCAAACATGAAATTACCCCGAAATAATGATAATCTGATGTGGGAATGAGTGATGGTATCAGTACAGTAATAGGAACATTTCTGGTGAAGTGTAAATTATTCACCCATTTTCATGAGTAAAACACAAGGTCGTATTTGTGTTTTTACAGCAGTTTTACACCCTGGAATCTTGAATGTGAGTTTAAGTAAATGAAATTGTACGCACGGGACAAATTTGAAACAAAATACATAGTAATCTCTTGGTATCTGAATCTAGATCGTCCCTGAAAATGTGTCGGATCTGGGATTTTTTTGGATACGGTGCCTATTTCCAATTATTTAAAATGGGAAATAAATAAAATGCCTTCCTAGTCCATAGGAAAACACCTATATAACTATCCACCCATGAGTAATGTCCATTTGCAGTGTTTTACTGGGAGAATCTGCTCAATAGGGGAAGGAAAGAGCAGCAGGGGATTATGGGAAACGGTGGAACACAGGAAAAAGTCCTGGTTCTCCAGACCACAACAGACAACGGTGGTGAAGCAGAGTCCTGCTGAGAACTGACCCCATTCAGGCTCTGGGTTCAAGTTGTCAGAGTCCAGTGAGCCAAAGTTATCATGCCAGCAAACCCATTATGTAGCTCTTAACCAGACAGTGCTGCACATCTTATAGTCTACGTTCATATATTTGCTCAAAGCACATTATAGCTGCCCTTATTGCTAATCTGTGTTTAGGCAACACCTCTGTGTAGGGTGTTAGGTTTGTACCCCAATGTACTTACTCTGATTTATCCATTGATACAACAGAGTAATTTTACTGGAACAATTCAAATTCCATTCCTTCTTCAACCAGGATCTTCTGACTCCTGACTGATGGCTCTACCCCTATACAGCTGCCTTACAATCCATTATATAAGAAGTTCAACATAAAAATGCACAGGCCAATAGGACTAAGTTCTTTTTTGAAACCCTCTGCAATGTGGAGCTTAAATAGTTCCAGCAGAGATACTTCATCTACTGTGTTTGTCTGAGTTATGAGCTCAACTTCTGTAGATCTTAAAGTTTTCCGTTAATTGTTTGGCACGGACACATTAGAGTGAGAAATGATCTCGCCACATGCGATTAAAGTTGTTTTTCTGAATCTGTACCAGGCTCTGGATCGGCTGTTTTTTGTACTCACATGAAATACATCAATGCATTTGCACCCGTTTCCAGCTGTTACATCATCATCGAAGGGAGAAAGGGGCCAGTTTAAGTGAGAACCTTCACAGCAAGGGCAGTATTTTCCTCTGATTGGGTTTTTTGAGCTCTCCGAAAATTGCAGCGCTGTTTGAAACGATCAGCCACTATTCTTCAGAGCACTGCTCCACAAAAGGAAGGAATCTGAATCACATGGGAGCACAAAAGCCGACATTTGGGAAGCGGGTTCAGGCGAGGTGGTGCTCCGAGGGGGGAATGAGTCGCCTGAATGGGGTGAGGCCCCAGCTCTGAGCTATTCGAGATGTTTGCCTTGCTGAAAGGCAAAAAAACACAGGATCACCATGGTGCTGGGCCACAATGAGCACCATCTCCCCTCCACTTCTCCCCAGGGACGACGCCTTCTCGGACAGCCTGAGCCAAAAGGCTGACAGCGAGGCAAGCAGCGGGCCGCTCCTGGACGACAAGGCCTCCTCCAAGAATGACATCCCATCGCCATGTGAACCCTCGCCCGATTACAGCTTCGGGGGGGTCATGGGAAGGTGTGTGTGGCTCGGTGCTGGACCCTCAGGCTCTACACTTGCAATCAATATCTTCCCCTTGTAGGATCCATCTCTACGATTACTTTTGCATTAATTCCAGATGGATTTACCCTTTAAAAGCCTGAGGGGGGGGCTATTTTTTTACTTATTTTTTCAAAATGATGAACGCTGTTGTCAGGGCCAGACCAATATAACCTCTAGGGTTTGGGCTGTGCTCTCATCTGTCCCTTTGCACGTACAGCACAGCAGCTCAAGGCCCGGGGGGCAATGGCAACAAGATGGCAAGGTGCCTTTTATTTAGAGCATCTCGAACTTTCGATCCTCCGGGCTACAATTAACCTTCAAATGAAGCTCCATTCTGGGACCTTGGCAGCAGGATATTTATCTTTCAGCTCTATTTTCTTTATTAGCACAAGTCTGTTCCCCTCCTCATGTTTTTGGGTCTCCTGTCAGGGAGAAGAATGATACAGTGGTGTGCTGTTTAGTTCATTTCTGAGCATATCTCCTTCAGAGCATCACTGTATATTCACTGTTCCCTCATGTTGGCATTTCAACATGGTAAATAAGCTATTCGATGGGGTAAAATATGTGTGAACATAAAGTGCACAGTACCGTTTCTCCGTCTCGAACCCCACGTTCCTCTGTCCACCGTTCACAGGGTACGGTTGCGGTCCGACGGGGCAGCCATCCCCCGGCGCCGGAGCGGGGCCGATGCCCACAGTCCACCCAGGGGGACTGACACACCCCCGCGGGCTGCCGCCTGTCCCAGCAGCCCCCACAAGGTGTCAGTGAGCAGGAGTCGCGTGGAGAGCCCCGAGAAGCGGAGGCTGGGCACGTTCGGTAGCGCCGGCAGCATCAACTACCCCGACAGGAAGGTGTATCCAGAGGGACACCCGCTGAGGCCTGGGCCTGGAGCCACCCGCCACAGCAGCCTGGGTGACCACAAGTCGCTGGAGGCCGAAGCCCTGGCAGAGGTAACATGGCATCTGCTGGTCAGATGCCGTACTGGACACACTAAAAGCATTACTGACGCCCACTATTACTGCATCACACATAAAACACGTACATTTATTCACTGAGCATATGCTTTTCTGCGAAGTGACACACGATTGACTAGTATTTAGTCAACACCTTTAGTCCAAGGCAGTTTACACTGCTAGGTATGCCAGAGTAAACTCCCTCCTGTCCATCACACATCTATTACATCTTGCAGCGTAACACACATGCTCATACACACTCGACAGCCAGTCTCCAGTTTGCCAGAAATGCGTGTTTGAACTGTGGGACCATGCACATCCCCCATCCCTAAAGCTCCAGCACTGTTCAGTACAGGTATGACCTACTGCGAGTGATTTTCAGCACCAATGCTGATGCTGTTCTCTCAGAGCTCCTGTGTGAAACCCATGTAAATGGGTCTGGATGCCCTTCAGGAAAGGATGTGGCACAAGACTTTGAATGAATACCAAACACCCGTCTGTCCCCTCAACCAACTGAAAACTGATCTGGTTGCTGGAGTCGGCAGGATTGTAACCAGAGGACCTGTGTGAAAGGACCTCCCTTCGCAAACGTGGCCGGAGAAAGTCCCCGAGTTGAGAATTTAGAAAAAATGATACCATTAATCTGTAGCCAATTTTCCATAATTGCTCCGCTCATCCCATTCTGCTGATTCATTGCATATTTCACTCATGGAGCCAGTGGGACGCGAACCCGCAAAGCACTCCCTCATGGACGGTGTCTCAACCAGCAGGGTGTGGGAAGTTGAGAGCAGTCTACTTTTCCAGAAACGTGGGTGCTGGTTACAGTCATAATCCCAGGTTTTGAAGAAACAAACATTTTCAAGTTCGTTTTTTTTGTTTATTTTCTTTGTAGAATCATGCTGGGGCCTCACAGGTGCTTTGAATAGTGTTTTCTTCACTTACCTACTTTCAAAAACTTCTTTTATATCATGGAAACATACTGTAATTGCATAGATGTCAATAAAACACACTTAAACAGAACAGTAGTGTGTCGCCAGAGTACTTCAACTCATTTCTGTCGTGTTTACAGATCACGTCTGGTGTTTGAATGTCACCAATCAATAAAACAATGACTGTTTGTGGGATGAAGTGGTCAACAATCCAGACACTGTTGAAATGACTATTTTTATTTTTCAGTCATTTTAAATTGGTTTCAACTGCGATGCAACTCAGCATTAATAAGTACTTTGTGGCTATATCCAAGACTTTTATAGAAACTAATGTAAACAAATAGAGCGATGTCTGTAGCATTAATTTATGGCAATTTAGTGGGAACAAATCGCATTTCATACAATTCCCATCCTGGTTGTATTTGTATGCCATGGAGCCCAGTGCGTTGTTAGTTACCTGGCTGCGAGAGGCATGGCACAGAGGGCTCACGTCTGCGCTGAAGGTATCTTATTGTAGTCATTTCTCCAGAAGGTGTCTGTTGACCTCAACCATGTCCTGTTTCTCCTGCAGGACATTGAGAAGACAATGAGCACAGCTCTTCACGAGCTGCGTGAGCTGGAGCGCCAAAACACAGCCAAACAGGCGCCAGATGTGGTGCTGGACACCCTGGAGCCGTTGAAGAACCCAGTGGGCTCGGAGCCTGGCAGCCCCCTGCACACCATGGTGATCCGCGACCCGGACGCCGCCATGCGCCGTAGCAGCAGCTCCACCACTGAGATGATGAGCACCTTCAAACCGGCACTGTCTGCCCGTCTGGCCGGGGCCCAACTGCGACCCCCGCTGGCGAGACCGGCCCGCCCCACTCCCACCCAGTACCGCTCCAGCAGCTCGAGCTCCTCCGGCGTGGGAAGTCCTGCCGTCACCCCCACTGAGAAGATCTTCCCCAACAATTCCTCATCTTCTGACAAGTCTGGCACCATGTAGCCCTGACCAACGGCCATGATGGGAGTCGCTCTTCTGTCACAGCTCAGAAAAGAAGACAAAATCAAAGCTTTTGATTTATTTTGACTTTAAGTTTTGACTCAAGTCAGGGTGACCTCAAGTGAACCTGCGGTGCCCTGTTGACAGGCCTGGTAGTGAGGGAAACGTGACGCGCATCAACCCGCACACAAAGAGCGCGTGCAAGAAGGCCCAAAACATGCAAACTTCAAACTTGTACTTCTTGTTTTACCTCAAAAAAGTTAAAAGGAGCTGCAGTTCAGTACACCACCCTCCTCACCCAGACTTTGTTTCAGAGGCTGAAGAAGACACGGTTCTGAGGGGACTTTGGTCTGTAGAAGCACTGGCCGTTTCCATTGATGACCGAGTTCCTTCAGTGCAGTCAGCTTGGTGGAGAAGACTGGGGTAACCGATTCTTTCTTGACTGGACCCAACGTCCGGCCATCAGACTTTGTGTCAAAGCTTGTGATCTGCTTGGCCAACAGCCTGTGGTTGTACATAGATACTTACTTGAAGTGGTTATCCTCCTGTTTGTAGTTCAAGGGACTTTCATCAAAATAATGACTTAGAAAAGGTGTATAAGTATATGAGATGCAGAAACCTTAAACCAATATTCTACCTACTAGTAAGAAACCTGTGTAAGACATGTAGTTTAACCTGTATATTAACTTGAGTAGGCATTTTTCGTGAGTGTTACCCTGTACAGGCCGTGGTGGAACAGACAAGAAGGCAAGAGTGGCATTTGCCCTAAAGCGCACATGTAAACGCACGCGCGCACGCACACACGCACACACACACACAAAGTGGAAGTTGTTTGTTCTTGCCTTTTTTTCCATTTTCATACTCTTGATTTTTGGCAAAAGATGTGAATTGCAGCTCATAAAGGTTTAAGCTGGTATTTGCAAAAAAAAAAAAATCTTTCCAGCACAAAACACATCTTCTGATGTAATGCATTGCAATTCACGCTGAATTTTATTCAGCACAGTTTACAAATGATTTGTTTACATTTTACTTTAAATGTAGATCTCCTTCCTTCCATTTCTTATCATTCCATATTTATTTCTGTGGAGTTCCACTTAGTAATATCAGGATTTTTTTTTTGGAATAGCTGGAATTCCTTGAATGCAGCAAGAAGCTAAATGTTTGGAATGCAAATTGTGAGAATTGGGGAGGACGGTCCACCTGAAAACAACTTTTTTGTCACAAATTCCATTTCTGGTATCAGGATTAGCAGCCTTAGAAATAATAAGCAAAACAAGCCATCCGCAGGCCCCGCCTACTAAGCTGCAGGACCAGTGGGGAGAAAGGGGTATGTCTGCAGAACTGGTGCTTTGTGACCACTGGGGGGCGTCGCAGCACCGTATCTGATAAATTACACGATTAATAATTAACTTGACTTTCTCAGCAGACGTCTTTTTTAACCTGAACATCTTCACCTGGCCTCGGAATCCACCTTTGTGATTTTTCACACAATCGAAATGTGTGATTCTGTCAAAAATCCATTCAGTCTTTCAATATTTAATTTTCACCAATAACTGAAATGTTCTGCAATAATAGGAGCCTCTGGAAAACAGAACATGAAGCGCAGGGAAAATGGAATAACGGAACTGAGCAGAGTTTACAAACCCCCAAGTGATCTTCTTAACGTCGCTCAAAAGAGCCGAACAGCTCATGATTCTGGAACTTTCTGTGATTCCCAGTAATAACAGCAACTGTGGATGTGCTCAGCCTTTTCTTTTTAGTACCCATTTTATTCGCTATTTTTCAACAGGTTTATGGAATATTTCCTACTTTCAGCGCATAAAACAGTTTTAAGACACTCTACTGCGCTCGCAACTATTCTGCTCCCACCCACACAGTATTCTCTGTAGACTAATTTATAATATGTGATTATTTTCTTGAGCAAAAGGTACATTCGGTTATGAAGACACACGTCTTGCATCTCTGGGGCCCAGAGACAGTGAATTTTTGTGCCCATCTGTGAACAACTTGCCTGTTCAGGTCTCATCCGTTTGTTCCTTGTATTGCTGCAAGAACTAGCTGTAAATTACTCTTACAATTTGATTTTTATGAAAAATGTGACAATATCCCAGGAATCAGTCGGATGTTTCATGTTTGTCATCCACTCTGCTCCCTGTCAGTTAAATATCTTCATGTATTAAAACAGCACAGCAGGCCGCCCTCGATCCTTGGTCCTTGTTCCGGTGCCGCGCCGCTCGCCTTCTCCTCCGGTCCCAAACGGGTCTCTTGTTTTCTGCCTGGGAAACGCGGAACGCGGGGCGATGTGAGGAAGGACCCAGCGGCGAAGGCCTGTCTGGTTGTGCGCCCGGTCGCTCCTGTCCGCTCACCTGTTCGCGGTGCCTTTCCTGCTCACACGCACAATGCGCACCCGCGGGGCTCCCCCCGCAATGGCTGCTGGGCTGGAGGGAAGGTCAACCGATGTTTAAATCAAATTCCATCGGGAACCTCAGGAGGTGCTTCATACTTTCGGTCCTGACATTATTCAGTCATTGCATTGAATATGATTATTTTATTTCCTCAGGGAAGAGTCTCCAAGAGCGCTTTTTAATCCCCCCCCACATTCGCCCCCTTGTCGTGCAACCTAACTGTTCGCTCGGCTGCCCCCTGGCGGACGACCGCACCACTGCGTCTCTCACACCGAGCAAAAGCAGCTCGTTTTCTCATTGCATTATTACACCTTTTCCGCGGAATCCGAGTGGAAATCTTTCCTAGAAACGGCCCCAGTACCACCAGCTTTAACATCGAGAAGCTGCTTCCACTATTTCTTAGGAGGAAACTTATGAGTTCTTCTGGGTTCATATGAGAAAGCCCAATTAATTCCCTAAAATATCTGTAACCTAATTCAGTGTGATAAAGAGCACTTTAAACTCCAATTATCTTATTATGAAACTATTAATGAGGTCATTAATATGTATTTGTGTTTTTATATATAGCAACTATTTAGTCTCAAACATTGTTTCCTTCTTTATTATATAAGTAGTCATAGCAATGAAAATTTGACAAATTTATTCAAAAAGGAAGAAATGAAAATTTTACAAAATAGAAAAAACAGTAAAATGCAGCAACTGTAACGAACTGTTACTGGGGGATAGAAGTGACAAACTGCATTCGAACCCGAACCACACAAGGCAAAGACAGAACACATGCTGGGTGCAGTGCTGCCCCCTGGTGTCTCACTCGCACTCACGTTCGCACCCTTTCCCTCGATTTCTTTCATGCACTTCAGTTTCACTCAGGTAGAACTCATTATGCTGAGATTTTCAACTTGATTTGCTATTAATATATACAGCTGGTTATAGGGGGAGCTGGGATACCGCGGTACAGGTGTATTTATTCCCAACAGGACCTGCACCTTCTCACTTTTCCCCATCTGAGGAAGAATGGTCACCACACCAAGCACAGAATCTGAAAGAAAAAAAGCAAAAGGCTGATTAACAGATATCAGAGATACTGTGTTAACATTTTACGTTACTGTGGTATTTTGCTAATTTATTGCCTTTTGGGTTTTGTTCACCAGGGGTGTTTTTGAAGTGCCTTCGGTGGATAACATCAGTTTCTAAGACACTTGTAAAGTTACTTTTTTAAAGCGACACTGTGTGGTCGGTTACGCTTGATGTTGTCCTCATAGTTGTCCCCCTCAGGACTGAAATGGAATCAGTTTCAGCGCCACGTCGTGTCCGAGGGGACGGCCTCTGCATGAGGTTTGTGCTGCGTCACCATGATGTGACCCAGCACCACCATCCTAACCTCCCTGATCCGTTGCGTGCTCGGAAGGCCAATGGGGTTGCATCCTGCTGTCAGCAGATGTGTCCGCCAAAACCTGCAGCGTCCCGGTGTGTTGCTGCCCATGTCTGTCCTGCATGCTCAGCCACCGAATTGTTCCCCCTGCTGTTCCCTGTGCTCTCGGCCCTTCGGTGTGAAGGAAAGGAAGAAAGAAGAAAGTGAAATGCAGACTTTTGGCATTCAGTTTTGCGGCAGCCTCCTCCAGCTTGTGTGGGTTGGCTGTAATGCTGAGAAAGTGTTTAAAGTAATAGGAAATAAGCAAAATATAAACGAACAACTGGGAGATGCAGTTAGAGGAAAGCAAAGGTGCCTCTGTGGGCCTCGGCTCTGTTAATATATCCTTCCTAATACTGTGTTGTAACGCTGTTTGTTCATGACTGTCTGAATGGTTTGATTCTCCGTTGTGTATTGTACACCAAGTCTGGCTGGATGTAGAGAAACTAACGGCCAATAAATACAGCAGAATTTCCTCCCTCCCCTGCATTCTTTCTGGTCCTTCCCTGTGGAAACTCCTGTGTGAATTATATTTATTTGCACCTTTCTAAATGCTGTGTGGGATTGTTTAAGACATTTATGTGAACAAAATTCCTCTCATCGCATAGATTCGCCTTCCAAAGACGCAGCCGCATCGGTTTAGACATTTCGCTTAAGCCTCACACAGCTGCAGTTTGTTGGTGCAGGAAGCAAGCAGCTATAATTTAGCTTTTAATAACAGCAACTGAAAAACGCTAGTTGTTCTAACATTTCAGATCGATAACTTTTCATTATTCTTGCTGGTGTTGTGGCAGCAACATCTGCCAGACAAACATTAAAATGGAAATGTGATTTTTGAAACCAGATTAATAACACTTGTCGTCCTGCAGGTGTGAAGAGCAGTTCAGAGATTTTATTATTTTTACAGTTTTGTGGATGTTATTATTGCACTGTGGACACTGTGGTTATGGTTATTATTGAGATATTTTTATGCAGGCCGGCACAGCGGACAGCACATCAGCTGAGGACCAGGGCCTTTTTCACGATAAACATCACAGAAACAGAAACACAGACACACACACACACACACACACACACACACACACACACACACACACACACACACACACACACACACACACAGAGTGTAATGCAGCACAAGGGCTAAAGGTTATAGTTCTCAGCAGAGTTGTCATGTAGGGAAAATGTGATAAAATCCTGCAGAATTATAATGCAGGTTGAATGTTGACTTTTCTAGTGGAGCAATGTGTGTGCAAAATGTGACAGTCATCCTGAGTTCCTTAACTTGACCAAAAACACTTGATTTAGGTTGTAGTTTGATGCCATTAAAAATCTTTCACCAAGGAAGGTAATGTGTTTGCTGGAAGTTAGACATGTTATAACATTACAGCCTGAATGGTTTTTGTTACTTGAAACAGGAAAAATCAATCTCATCTCATGATTGGTCATAATTCAGTAAAGTATATTAAATAGTTTCACTCTTGCACAAAAACTAGGCAAACATTCATTTCTTGGGGGACACTTGTAGCTGGATGACTTGTTAAGGTCCAGGGTGGAGGAACCACAGGGGTCTTTTGTGGAGAACATCGAGCTGGGCAGCAGAATCCTGAATAAGTCATAAACAGTCCAGCCAGACCCTGGTCTTCAGCCCATCACATGTGGACACACAGCCGATGTGAAACAGACGGGACCACATCCTCCACTACAACTTGGTAAGATGCTTTATGTTCTGTGTGCAGTTATAGAAATACTACACTGTTGTGACTGTCCAGCCAAAGCAGGGAGGGAGGAATAAAGAGGGGAGGGATGGAAGGGAGTTTCGGTGTTCTCCATTTCATACTACAAGTGTTACTGGAGGAATTTACTTTTGTTGTGGTTCCCAGTGGTACAACAGCACGGCCCTTCTGCTACCTCACAGCGATGACACCTGTTGATGCACAAAGTTTGTCTTGAAGACACATTTTTAGTCAAAACTCCTGTTTTGAAACTCCAAGTTTCACTGAGATGAATTATACAGCAGCCAGAGGTACAGTTTCTCTTCTATATTTAATATGGCATTTCGTGTAAAAACATAACAAGGTAAAATAGGGACTGCATTTTGACGCAGTTTAACGCAACTGGACAGGAGGCGAAATGTGGCAATTGCGCTGTTGGCCATTAGATGGCAGGGTTGCCACACTGGGTCCGAGGCCCGAATCCACTGCAGATGGAGAACAAAGGGCGTTTTTTGGTGCACGACCACAAATCTATACCATGAATATCAGCTGCAGCAACGTGTGGAGTTCCTCAAAGTCGCCATTTATACTGTGGAGTGAAGACAGTTGTTAGATCACTGCCTTGCAAAAGGATTCAACCCCCCTGGATTGTCCAGGTTTCAGATTATATTGACACCCATTTTCCCATCAGTATTTTTACTGTGAACTCATAACTCATGTTTAAATCAGGCATTTGTTTGTCAGTATTTAAAGAAAATGAAATGCTGAAATATGCTGCTAAACAAGAGGGAGGAACTAGCAGATAGAGGTAAAGGAAGTCATTACCTCTAGCAAGTCTTCTTAGAGAGACAGGATGTCTCTGAGGGCTTTTACAGGTGGACCCCCACACAGGATTACATTGGGAAAATCAGGGAATAAAACGTAGTTATAATCCATATAAGGCATTTTGTCTGTCTGTTCAAGTGCCATGTGTTCCTAATAAAGTGGCCAGTGAGAGTAGCATGCAGCTAAATGGGAATTTTGAAGGATTTTCTTTGTGAAGTTCGTGAGGGTTAGAGCATCAGAGGTGGCAAAGTCTGGCATGAAGCACAAACCACCAATCAGCTACGAGGCCCAAGTTTCCAAATATTTTCGCAGAAGAAAGCAAAGTTTCCTTGTCCTGCTGGTCTGCAGGCAGTTGGAGTGACACAGTGGGGACTCAGTGGGGCCACATGCAGCTGCTTGTCACCAGCAGAACATGGCAGTTAGAACCACTAATCACCAGCACTGCGCTGGTTCTGCGTTTCCCTACCGAGGAGCATTTTATTCACCACGTTCTGCTTTTAATAACAATTGACTGGAAAACACCACTTCACTGCAACTTGGCAAGAAAAGTTGCAACACAGATGAGCAGCAAGTTCATTTCTGAGAACAAAATGGTAAAAAGGTGATTATTACCTGTATTTAAGTCAGAAATGATGGTAAAAAAGGTAAAACTCCGCTGAGTCAACAGCCCACTGGGAACGTCACATTGAGTAGTGATGTCTAGGGTTCAAGTCGATTGTTCCACCAGGTTGTTCAGATGATGCTTGTGGACCACAGTTTTCACGCAAATTCTCAGTGGGAATGAAGTCCTGATTTAGACTAAACCCAACCCAGTAAAAATACTGGTCGTAATATAATCTCTAACCTAAATAAGAGGGTAACTTTCAGAAGGCTGAATATTTTTACAAGGTGTTCTATATGCTTTCAAACTAAAGCCATGACAAACCAAGCGGCAGCACCTCAAATCTGAAATATGCTAATTAGGTACTTATGTACACAGGTGGACTCATTTACAGTCAGTGGGTCAGACCTCCAAACCAGCCCAGCTGTAGGAAGGAAAACATCAACCTTGGTGAAATTTTTTTACAGTTTTAGC
Source organism: Arapaima gigas (assembly GCA_900497675.1). Lineage (NCBI taxonomy): Eukaryota > Metazoa > Chordata > Actinopteri > Osteoglossiformes > Osteoglossidae > Arapaima > Arapaima gigas. Next base: position 668,863 of record UFQX01000091.1, on the reverse strand, counting down.
ACAATCATGGGCCAGTTTTAATGTTCCTTTTGTTAAAAATGTGAATCTTTGGCTCCTTCCTGTTAATTTGATTAACAGCACTTGAAATTACGTCACAGCAGCAATTTCCTGGTGAATTATCCTCATCTATTTTTTATCTTCATTTCCATAGAAGTCACAAAATATGCTTATTTTACCAGGCTGATGATCCATCTGCTTGCCTTCGGTCTCATCATGCAACCTGGAGATGCTCATCAGCAAAGTTACCAATAATGTCCTCATCTCACAGGTCACTGGTATTTTTTCCAGAGGTTCCAGTTGTCACCTCCCATCTTTTTCTTAACTTTTCATAGTAATTTTTGCTGCTCTGAGACACGTTCTGCAACACATTTCTAGGGCTTTTTTCTCTTCCCCTTCCACTGGTAAATGTGCAATAACTTCATAACATCAAGTGACCATGTGAATATACACAACATTCTGGATTATGGACATAATGAAATGTGCAAAGGTATGAAATGGATGCAATCACATCTGTACTGTATGTTTTGTGTGGAAATCTTCAGCAAAGGGGCTTCTTGTCGATGTATCTATAATGCAGATGATTTGGTAAAAACCAGAAAAGAGTCACCCTGCACTCTCCATGGGGGGGCACATGTGGTTCAGGGAACGTACATAATATGTCTTTATACCCACAAGTAAGATTGTGTAAAAATTCCCATTTGTGATGTCATTCCATGAAAAGAGAAGAATTATTTGGTCTTTTTCTCTTCAGGTGGTCCCATCAAAGCCAAGTGTGTGGAACTCAACAGGTTCAGTTAAATCTGTGTAGATCTGATCAACTCAGCCGCTTAAATAACCTCTCTGTCAGGCCACCACTCTCTGCACCCTCTCACTGCCAACCTCTTACTTCGCATCTTGAAATGTAAAACGTTCTTTTAAAAGGAGGAGGTTTTTTAATGGAATAATTGTCTGGATTTGTGGATGTTTTTCTCAGCTTCTTTCTGTTGGCAGTTTGGCTCATCTGGACTTCAAGGTTCACTTTATTGTCACTCTGCATGTGTGCAGGTGGTCAAACAAGAATGAAATGTAGTTTCTCCTGAAGAAGAGATGTGTAGGTGAACAGGTGAATAAACAGAAATAGATAATAAATAAGATGAACAGTGAAAAGATCAGTGCAGTTATAGTTCAGTAGTGATGCTGCAGTGGGGGAGTCAGAGGTCAGTCTCTATGCTTACCAGAATTGCGCAGTTAACCGTATGTCCTAATAGTGGACAATATCTTTTGCGTCCTTCTTCTCTTCGTCATCCCTTCTTCATCACTCTGTCACCCAGCAGAGAAAAGTGCTGGATGAAAATGAACAGAACTGAGTTAGATCTTCTCATCCACCACAATGTTGGGCAGAGTCAACATGAACTTTGTGGTGTGTCTTTATTTTTGACATATTTCAGTAAACCCCAAATTCCTTCGTATTCCCTTTAAAGAGCTTTCTGTATTTTGGATCAAAGAATGAAGTGTTCTTTTGGAGAGAAAACTGTTTTGTGAGCACAAGTCTGAGCTCTCGGTGCTTCGGGGCTACTATGATGGTGGACAGAAATGATGACGTTTCAGAGCTTCAGGTTAATAATTTAACTCATTTATGCATTGTGCTGTTAACTTGTGGACATCTCAGGAGCTGTTTGTTTATTAAGACGATGCTTTCAACTTACATTGTTTGCTTATTGTTTAATAACTATGGTAAAAGGACAAAAATGTGCTACAAACTGGACCCCACCTCCCCCAGTTGCCACAAAAGTCGAACAACAATTAAAAGCAGTCGTGAATTTTGAGTCCAGTGTTCAACAGTTCAGTGTTATTTGTTTTATTCCTGCTGACTTTAATAAACTATTTGCTGTCTTTTAATTTTCCTGCATGTTTAACTTGGTGAGGCTCTGTGATGTTAGTATGAATTATTGAGTTCCACCAGATAAGGTCATTGCTGCAGTCATTTAATCGCACATATAATTATCTTTTTTTCTCTCTGATCACTAATGTCACATTTACACCAGGAAAATTTGCCACAAAAGCCTCCTCTTCTGTGAGGGACAAAAGCAATATTATTGATGTCAACCCCCCTCTCCCCGAGGCCAGACCAAGAGCCCAGGATGCTGTGGCCGCCTCCTATTCCTCAAAAATCCGCAGAGAACACCCTGCTCCTCGGGCCGTGCTGGTGGTGGCGTTCTGGTAATTGTGTCAGCAGCTGCTTTGAACCCGATCGATCAATAGTGGCAGTTGAACTTGCCCTTGTGGAGGAAACAGGGAGACGCTGCATTGTGATCACTATCCGCTTGACTGTAAGCGGCAGGCCTCCATTGGGTTTGCGCTGTGATTAATCCCTTAGAGCACCTATGGGCATCTGAAGAGACGTCCTCTCCGGGGGTTCTGACCCTGCGCTGATTTATTCCTCACGTGCGGACGCTTCCCAGCTGTGTTCCTGCAGCTTGTAATGAAATCTCAGGCCTTCGTTACATGCAGTGAGTTGTGTTCGCTGGGGGTCTCGGTTAGTGTACATCACTGCTCCACAGACGAATCGACCTGCACGACATTGTCTAGCAAACACACTCTGTCTTTGTGTAGTTAAGCACCAGTCCCATTGATTTCCACTGAAGTTGGGCTGGAACAGTCGGGTTTTAGGAGCTTTTTTTGCAGCAGGTTTTTGAAATAACAGCCGAAACTTGAAGGGTAATGGAACTCTTTGTGGTGTTCACACTGTTTCTCAATGGTGGTTTTGCATTCATCTTATGGCTATCTTATCAGCATCACAGGGCTTCAGAACTTGGCTGCATGTTATTTAGCTGAACAAAATAGTGGGACCTCATACCTCACTGTTCGCTCTGCTCCCCCAAATCCGGCCAACCACCCTCCTCACTGTCAACATGCACACAAACTCACGGCACAAACAATTTCCTCCATTTCTACCTGGGCTGCTGGAGTGAGCAGTGAGAGAGAGACAGACAGACTGCAGAATATTAATGTCCAGCATATTTCCACTATGTGGTTAAACACCACGAAGTTCTCATTTTTAAACAGCGTCAGTTTTGTTGTTGACTGGTAGGTCAATCTGGGGCTGGTTGGATGCTGACCATCCTCTAACAATTCCATGTGCCACCTTCTTGCACATACCACAGGCCAGGGTGGTGATATGCGTCCTTAGGGACATCGTGGCCTCCTAATCTGTGTATCTCAAAATATTACATAGTCCTTCAAAATGACAGCAGGGGTTCAATAGAGATATTTTACTGACTGTGGGTGAATCAATCAACTTCAAGCACTTCCACCTTCATCAATAAGGGGGTCTGCTTAAAAAATGAATCATGTGAATGTGAGCATGAGAAATATGGCCAATGTCTTCAGTTCAGCCACGGGGAGCCCACGTGGCCTTTATTTTCTCAGACCAACACTGGTCTTCCTCTCTGTGCGGCTGGCAACAGCTCCCATCACTCAAAATCTGCAGCGCTGCTCAGTTTGAAGTTGGGGAGACCTCATTAAGAAGCACAAGCAACTGGCAAAACAAATACAGCAAATCTCCAGTGATCCACCTCAAGACGCAGGAGCACAGGGCTGTAGACAGAGCCTCTAACAAGGCCCCTTAAGTGGAAGAGGAGCTCAGCTGCGAGCCACCAAAAACCCACCACTGCCACCATTCCCCACCCCACCCCCCTCCCCGGATGCTCCCGATAGCATGTTTACCTAATGGGCCACAAATCGAATCCAAGCAACCAAACACACATACCGGTTCAATTCCTTCAGCCCACATTACGAAGCAATAATTGTGATTTAGGAGGAAAATGTTAATTTATTGTCTATTTGGGGGTCAACCTGACAGCTGCATGTTGAAAAATGGACACATTATGCATGAGAAAATTATATGCTACCCCCACATCTGTCATTCTTCACAGAAACTATATCCCGTATCCTATAGCCACATCTGACTTTTTCACAGTTTGATGAGTTTGATTTCATAAAGATTTTTTTGTCCATTTTATTTCTTTAGTTTGTTTCCCACGTTTGTGTAATACTGCGTAAGAGGATACCGGCCTGGGGATCTGAATGTCAATTTTCTCTGCTCCTCTTTCCCACCAGTCTGAGCCATTTTCTGCCAGTCACACGTAATTCAGGACACATCTGATATGACAGGGATGGTGGGGGATCTTTGGCAGATTTGCGGGTGATTTAACTTTTTCTCTTGGGTTTCCTGGTGCTGCTCTGCAGACACACACAGTATCTCAACAGCGAATATCAAACCCATCTGTGAAGATATTTTCCCACATTCTTAAAAAGATTTTAGGTTACGCTACGATTTTAGAAGGTCCCCTGCTGCGTGTTTGTTCAATCCTCTGTAAACAATTTCATATTCATGTGGCACTGGGGTTGTTATAGTCCCAGGCATCTAGGGGTGACTGAATGGTTCTGGAAAAAAGTACCTATATTTGCAGGAATTATTCTTCTAATATACTCCAGGTGGGTCCCACAGAGGGTAGAGTGACAGGAAAAATAGTGGGAATTGAAATTCAGTTATACTGTGCACTTTATCTCATTGCACAACAGATTATCTTTTCAGTCTCTTCTGCTTAAAGGTGTTTTCCTTCCTTCAAGGACACAACTTAGTGGTGGGAATGATGCTCAGAATTATTCAGATTAGAACTTTACCTGCCCTCCTTATACATCTTCATTTGTTGTTTCTCTGCTGTCAAACTTAGTGACCTTCAGCAACCTGCAGGTGTGCCCTGCAGATCAAGCTTTGAGAACATTATATATCCAATTTTACTTAATATTTCTACAACAAACAACAAAATTTCTTACAGCATCAATCCATCCACCACTCCTTCCATTTATCCATTCATCCATCAATTCATCCATTATCATTAACCACTTTATCCTGTGTAACATGTGGAATTTAAATTCAGTTTAAATGAACAGCCAAAGTATATAATACTGTGGTACTTTCCAATAACGTACTCATGTTGAACATGCAGGTCTCAGCCTTCAAGCCTTTCCTACATTGTTACTTGTTGCTTATTTTAAGCAGACAAACAAAGACAATTTACAAGTTTAGTTAAAACAGACATACACAGTTCGGCTGACGTAAAATAACTGCAACTGATCAAGGTTAAAGCAGCACCAAATTTACATTTTCACTGTATTTATGGTTGATGTTTGGACAGAGGTGGGAGAAGTGGAGGCTTTTCAGACTATTTTAAACAGTATGTGAGCAGGGAATATTAAGTCCTTGAATACTGCAGTGCAGAGCTCTATTCTAGAGCCAAAATGGCTGTGTGACATGGGCTTCAGTCGCATGTAGTGTGCAGCTGCTCTGCTTTAAAGCTAAATGTTACCAAGGAACTTTTTGTTTACTTTTATTTTTATTTCCTCGGGGTGCTTAACCAAAAGTACTACAAATATACATGCAATACAGAAGAGACATGGAACATTTAACATTAGCAGTAACACTCAAAATGAAGAAACAGCAATCTGGGGTGCAGGAGAAGTTGGCGAACAAATTTTGCACACTAACAGAAGTAACGTTCCTTCTGGGTTCCAGGCCAGCCAACTATTCAGGTCTCTTGAGTATCATAACACCATACAGTTAAAAATGTTACTGGTGAGACTCAGTAACCACCAAGTGATGTGTTAAATAATGTCATGAATAATGTGCAGTACTGTTAACATGGTGAATATTAACAGCAGAGTCACTGCTATGTCTGCAAGGCCAAAGGAAGCACAAGCAAAATTCTATCTCTTAAGCCTCAAACCTGTTGAGTTTTGGAGGAAAATGTTCTGGTTAAGTATTCAGGGCAACAACTAGTGGATTCCACCGTGATGCTGTTCAGTTTGACAGTTGTGAAAAAGAAGCTGCTGGAAGCTGCCTGGTTAATGGAAAGAAACCCGTTGGGCTTTGGCTGCTGGCAGTTACTTTAACCAAGTGTCTTTCTCCTTTGCATTCTTTACTTCACTTCATAAATCAATTTTCGGCAGGAAAAAAACATTTTTTAAAACAACTGTCACTCATATTCTCTAAGAATCAGAAAAACTAAGTACTGTGACAAACAGCTACATTATTTTGAAGTTTATATTGTGGTACTTTCTGATGTAATTATACCATAAGAAAATAAAAAATGACCCTGAACTGTTGCCATTCAGTTTGTGAGCATACGTAATTTTTTCTAAATTAAGTTTTACCTCACACTTAAATAGATGGTCTTTGCAAAGCAGATGGATTAATACTTGTACTTTCCTTCCAGATTCTTTCCCTGGGCATGTATGATTTTCAAATACTCTAAGTACTCTTTAAATTATTACCCAGTAATAATAATTTAAGTATATGTTGGTCTATGCTGGGCTTCCATTAAATATTTCACCTCAGCAGAAGTGATGCCAAGAGGGCAGCACTGGGCAGCCTTTTTCGCCATGGCAACGTGTCACCCTCTTCCTGAGTCACGTTTAATGATGCAGAAGCACAATTTTATCTTAATCGTTGTTTTCATGTCCAAATACTTCACTTCTCTTAAAGACTTAAAGATAAATCAGTGTATAAATACACTAAGCGGTGCTACGTATTTTGGAATCATTGAGTAAAAAATGTCATTGGACTCAAATGCCCTTCTGTTCCAGAAGCACTAAAGCTGGTAAGAATCTCGTGGCCAGACCAGCAGTCATGCAATCTAACTACCATGTACAGTTTTCAAAAAACCAGCGACAGAGGGAAAACTCCCCAAGGTACAACAGCAGCTTCTTTCCCCCAGGTGCCACACAACAATTTGGTTGTGTGTTTCCATTGGGGCTCCATGCCAAAGCATAATAAATAGACCTTTTGTTGGGGGAGTTAAACATCATAGTCAGGCTCCAACAGCACAGTGTTATTGCTGATCACCTCCCCAGGAAGAAACTGATAACACACACTTCCTTTTGGACCCTCAACTGTGTTCTATAACCAACTTCCCTTCACAAATGATCAAAACCACAAACCGCACTTCATCCAGACAGCGATGCTCCAGCCCTGAGCGTCGAAGTACCAGAGAATAAAAACATCCCTCATCATAATCTTCCTAATGAGATTTATTTTAAAATGTGTCTTCTTGCTATGTCTCATTATTTGGTCATTTTTGAAGAAGGGTGACAGTGTAATACATGTGAGGTTTATGTTGATGTAATGAGTTCACAGTTTTTGGATCAAAAAAGCACCACATATTTGTTCATATTGGAACATGGAGTCCAGCTTCAGCAAAACACCCATTTCTTCAAGAGTAAGAAGCATTAGACTCTTGTAGTCAAAGTGACCAAGTTAAAAACATTTTTGAAACATACAAACTGCACAGAAATGTCTATATTATAGGACCGGTATAACATAACATTTTCTGCAGTTAGTGGGTATAATAATATATGAGTTAATACTTTATAGTTTAAGGAAACCTTTGTTGATAGGTGTTGGGTGAGGTGGTGCACCTCCACTGGAGACCGGATGACTTCTGCAGGCTGAGTATTTGGGTTCAATGTCAGTACATCATCAGGTGAATGGCATACTTTCCTTTCATTTCCTCTCCCCCCTACAGGAGTGTGTCTGTTTGTGAAAATAATAAAGCGAAGTTCCCATCAGATTCAGGACCTTCCTTCCACTCCTCACCAGCCTGTCTCACACATTCTCAGTTGTGTTTTCGAATGGCACAAATGCAGGCTGTGGATTGAAGGGATTTCAGGCAACTTTGTAAACTCCACTGCTTCACCAAACCTTTTACTTTCTCCAGATGTCTGTCCCTTCAGAATGTTCTTTATCACGAGCATTTTTCTCTGTATGGAGGTGTGTAAAAGCAGCTGGCAGAAATCCATCCCCTTTGTCCCCACACATTATTATGGCTCATTGATAATACATTTCAGCTTTTCACTGAAAGTGATTTTACTGTCCAGCTAGTGTTGCATTGCAGTTGATGCATAAATCTTTACATTCCACAGTACTCATTTACATTTGTTTACTTAGGTGACACTTTTCTCCCAAGCAGTTTACAATTACACAGCTGGGTAATTTTTACATTATCATTTCAGAATAACTGCACTGGCAAAAAGTACATCAGCAGGAGGTGCGAGTCAGGCCTGAATTCTACTACCAATTCAGCTCTAACCACTACTCCACCTGATGGCTGGTACAGTTTCTGTTACACCTCACTATACCCCTGAACAGCCTTGTGGTTGGAACAATAGTTCTTTGTTGAAGAATATTTGTTTCATCCAAAGGAAATCCAGTTTAGATATTACTTTTTTTATGTGTATAATAAGGCATTCTTACAAAGGCTGTGGGTTTATCCACTTTACTGTACTGGCTGTGACATTTGGATTTCCCAAGTTCTCACATCTATTCGTACTTTCTCAATTATTAAAGACTTTTTAGCACTCAGAAGCTAAAGGGAAATGGAAAATGCTAGAATGATAACTGAGAAGGTGCCTGAGCTCAACGGTTCGCTGTTTGACTCTGGTGGCCTCTAGTTTTCAGACAGATCTTGTTCGCATGAGTTTTGTTCCCTCATACTCTGTTTCTACTCACCAAAACTAGACTAAGAGGATCCAGTAAGTGGTGTATGACATGAAGCTGAAATCACAAGCAACTTAAAGTGAGATGAACTGTGAACAGTAATACCTGGATTAGGGGTTTAGATGTGCTGTTCACAAATGGAGCTCAATAAAACAGCCGCTTTGCAAGCTCATTAATACAGGATATTGTATAAATGCAGCTTGAAAACTGTGCGGTATAATATACATAGAGTATGGATACTTTTAATAGAGAGTCTATTTTATGGATAAAAAATATAAAATAAAAAACCAAAATATTTATTGAGTTGCATTATTAGGGTACTTTGATGATGAAATCGTGCTGCTGGCAGAGCAGACAGGGCACATGTGGAGAAACCAAAGAGCAGGTCTTGGTACTACTTTGGTATGTTAATGGGTTTAACCACAGAAAAAATATATATTTTTGGTAAATTATTATAGGTCTTCCACTACAAAACAGGGAAAAGTTGTCTGACTTACAACAGAACACTCCATCAGATCAAACATCTAAGAGGCCATGTTGTAGTGTCTTGTTTTCATGCAGCAAATAACAAACTAAACAAAGGCTGAGGTTTTACAAAACTTAAGTAAGAAACTAGAAGATAATGCATAAAAACACACAGTACAGACAAAACAAAGCCAACAAATGCTGACTCTGCAACACACCAGTGGATATACTGCAGTATGTATACTATACTATTGTATATGTAGTAAAACCCCACCATAACAGGGTAAGTGGGGTCCAAAAAATTCAAACATGAGTGAACAGTTCCACAGGTATGTTTCAGAGAGTCAATATTAAATGTAATGTTCTGAAAGTTTATTCTGGATCAACAAATTGTGTAAATTGCTACCCAAAAGTAGATGCAAAATGAATAGCCTCCAGTGAGCTTTCATTCCCTTAAACACTTCAATTATAAGGTCCCAACTGAAAGTTAATCTGGTGTGGGGAACATTTTTTCAGTGTAGACCTGGTTCTCCGGCAACACGTGAGCTGAATTTCCATACGCTGATGTGTTAAAGCGCAGGGGTTTGGTGGTTGTCATCAGATAAACTTGAAAACCAGGGGTATTATTTCATAGCTGAAGCTGTGTGCTCCTTCAAGCATCCTGCCCACAAAAGAGATCTCTCATAGCTGTGGTTCTCCAGCTTCATCTGGGATGGCTTTGTGGTTTCTGAGCGCTTCACACATGCACCACAGAGACCGGTCCTCACACAGGAATGACTATTTGGAACATGAGCATTGGGACTCACTTTTCCATGCCAACTGTCTACATCCTTATTTGATCATACAAAAACACCTGTGTGTTTTGTATGATCTATGCACCCTGTCACAGTCTGGAACCCTGCATACCACCAAGGCCCTACATCCAGCAACTGATTCATGGATTGATGATGGGTTTTTTACCATGAACTGATGTTCTGGCTTCCAGCACATCTTACTCTGCAAATTTAGTGCTAAAATCACAAGGCAATTAAAGCCTCCAAAGTTCATGTGGGGCAGGAACTGTGATAACAGAAAAAAATCTAAGGAAAATCCCAGAATAGAAGTAATGGGTGCAGCTAAAAAAAACAAACCCACTCCAGTTTACTGTACAAAAGTGTTTGGTTGCCTTATTGAGATTCATGAAGGAGGAGGTTATCTGCCAGCAGCTCGCTTTTTTATCCTAAGGTACAGCAGGAGTGAGTCGGAATAGATGCAAAGCTGAGGTCGGCTCCACCACTCACACTGCTTTAAGACAACTGTGCATTGCGAGCATCTTGCCTTCTGACACCAGAGCTGACGCTGCTAAACCCCCCAGCCAAACCTCAACTGTACATGAAAAACAAAAGTACAGCAGGAGGGACAATTTTTAAATGTCCTTCTGATGATGGACTTCATCCTTCTGCTCTAGCTGATTTTATATTCAGATAAAATCCCTTCTCTGCTCAGCTGACTGAATAAATAGGGTTTTAACTTGTCGTGTTTGTAAAACTGCCGCATTTGTGTGTCTGGTCTGAGCCACACCATACTCTAATAGGCTACCTTTTAAAACAAGTCGGACAACTGTCACCTAAATGCAGCAATATATTAAATAAAATGTAATTTCAGTACAGTTAACAATATATTTTGAGCATAATTAAGCAAAAAGTTATGAAGTGGTACTGCAGTCATACATGTATATCCAACACTGAATCACTTCACTGGCCACAGATCTCTGTGCTTAAATCAGTTTTTATTAACTACCTTATTAATATGTTGTCATGTTTTTGTACTGGAGGAGTACAATAGGTTACAGAGCAACAAGCTGCTTTAAAAAGCATGGTACCAGGGTGAAATTAAATGTGTTTGTGTATGTAATGGATGGTAGACTGCTGGGGAAATTCAGTAGACTCCCTTTGATATGGAGAACATTAGCAGCCATATGGAAAAAAAGGAGCCTCTTAGATCGAGCAGGAAAGGATCACTTGAGACAAGACTGATCTACAGCTTCCCTTTAATCTTTGGGGCCTTACATTAACTATATTTTTTTTTTTAAATTATTTTTCTTCTAATTATTAGAGCCAATATCTTGTTTTATTATTGTAACTCACAAGTTAGTAAGAATAATAGGATCATTACTGTAAACTTTTCCCCTATATAATAATGGAACATCCTTGTGATGCCATTAAAGCCATGTTAATCTAAAAACCCATTAGAAATACACAGCTGCGTGAAATGTAAAAAAGTACAAGAATGTTCATTTTTGTTTTTGGTTCATCTCTAGGTTACTGTGCATGACAAAACAGAGTTGCATAGTTATGTGTCTGAGATATTTACTGTAAAGCATATTAGAATATTAGATTAATTACCCTTTCAGCTGGGTTTTCCTGACCACACAGATGATGATGTAACAATAACCTCAGCAGGCGCTCTGTTAAAATTGAACAGATCCATGCTTAATCTCTGGCAAATTTATAAGGCAAAAGGATAATTGGAAACAAAAAAACTCCTGCAGTAGACGTCTCTTTTTTTGCAGTAGTCATCAGTTTTATAAAGCATCTCTCCAAAGGCTGTGTGGCCACTGTGTGGTAAATACACCAAGTAAAACCAGTGTTCATTCTGTCACAAGAGACACTCTGGACTGCAGCTACACACCAGTCTGACAACAAATTCTTCCACTTTTTAAGAGCAATAATTTATAGGGCCAAGTGCCAGCGTTTCCCTCCTGGTTTATTAAAGATTTATAAGATTAGTTATGTCTACAATGCCAAATGAAAACACTATTTAAAATCTGGCAAGATGTTCAAGGAGTGGGATTTGGAAGGGCTGTGACTCCCAGTTGTCTGAATCATCTGCACGGAGCTCAATCTTACTTGTTTGGCATAATCCGTGATGTTTGCAGTCAGATGCCAAGTTCCCAACAGACTGAAATAATCTCATGTACAGCTGGTGTTTGCTTGGTAATTTATCCGAGTTTTACTTTAATACAATTGCAAATTCTATTAAGCTTATTATAATTGGAAATTCGCGGTGTGTAGTTTCATAGTCTGTTGCCCGGTGATTCTGGGATAGACTCCTGACAGCTGTAGTCCTCACCATAACTGATAAGCATAATTGATGGGTGGATGGACGGACAGATGGAAGGAAAATTCACAGAATGGAATAGTTGAACCTCATAACCCTCATATGTGTCATGGGGTCCTGAGTCACGGTTGCGTCTCTTGTGTCTCACAGGGCCTTTGGGAGGAACTGAAGAGGATGAACAATCTCTCTCTTCACGATGCTGTATGACATGAATTTCTTAAGGGGCAGTACCCAGTCACTGTGGCATAGAAGATAACTGGTATCTTTCAGTACAACTGGACATGGGTTCAAATCTAATCCAATCTGTGTGACATTTGCATGTTTAACTGTGTCTGTGTGGGACTCCTCCCACAGTCCACACACATGTTTTATGTGGATGGTAATAAATTGAGGCTACAAAGGATACTTAAGTGGCGTAAAGAGGTATTTATTTCACTCAGATAAATGTGTTCATTGATGTCACCAGTTGCTTATTTCTACTAGGCCAAGTCAAATACGTAGACTGGTCATTCCATGTTTATAAGCTTAAACTCTAACGAGACAATTTTTGGAAAGAGAATTATAAGCCATGTTTTTATTTACATTTCTCATCTTTTAAAATAATGAAGCTGCTTAATGAATGTAATCATTTCCACTGAATGTAAAGCCGAAAGAAACAGAGAGACGTTTATGACATAATCAGACTAAGGGCTGCACCAATGAGATGAACATATAAAAACAAAGATTACTCCAAAGAGATAAACTCACTTGTTGGGTTATAGCAATTTTTCAACTTTGTCCCGATTTACTATGAAACAACCCCATAAAAGTTCACGGTCAAACCCATGTTTAACAGGTAAACAGAAACAGAGATACAGGAAGCAGGTCCCAATTCTCCAGCATTGTGCATTATTATTAATTTTGTGACCCAATGAGTGGTTTTCTAAACCAGCATTAATCTTAATGAAACTTTCAGAAATAAATGCAATTAGTAATGACAATAACAATATGGATGTACCGAAAATTGATATCAAGTGGAAAATTTGAATGAAAATAAACAGTAGAACGACAATTTGTCACAGAGAAGATTTCTGGATGTCTTGCAGAAAACCTTCTGATTCCCTGTCTGAAAATCCTGGAACATTTAAGAACACTTCAACCTATTCTATGTGTCTTTCATACTGATATATATATATATATATATATATATATATATATATATACACACACACACACACACACACACACACACACACAAATTGTTATAAATCTATATATTAGATGTTTTAATTAACTTGTGAAATGGTTCATATTTTCAAGGTTATTAACCAGCATTCAGCCTTAGTGTGTGAGAGTGCTATTGAAAGTTTAACCAGCTATTTGCAATCAAAATAGCAATAAAGAAGAATTTTAGCTTGTTTAAAGTCACATGTAAGACTGTACGATATTAATGTTGTGGAAAATGTGCTCACAGCATCGACATCGCCAGGACAGGTTTCCATTGGCTGCCTTGTGATGTATTTATACACTGATACACTGCTAAGAGTATAAAGTGCTGATGGCCCTGGGGCAGCTAATGCTGGGTATGTCTGCTCAAGGTCACAGTGACACTTGCTTCAAGAGAGCTCTTTCCTTGGATTTCTGGGGAATACATACTGTATGCACAGTCAGGACACTGCTGTGGTCTTACAGATTCTTTTTATTCCTGCTCTTGCCCCACCATTGCTGTCCTTGTGGCTGATTTGAGACACAGATCTCACTAAACACCTGGAAGAATGATGGAAAAGGGAAAACAAAAGGAATGGTGACATGTAGGGCTTCTGATTACCTGTCAGGTACATTGTGGTTTAATCCACATTGGCAGCAATGATTCGGACCACCTTGGTACCTTATTCTGACATTATTATTATTATTGAGAATGCTCTATTGAACAGATGTATTGCTTTCTGAAATACTGAAATAAATCACAGCAGTACAACAGGAATGCCACCCAATATACAGTGCAATGTTGTAAAATGCTAATTACAGTAAAGCTGAAACAATTTACCTAAATGCAGATGAACCTGAAATGGACAAACAAGCAAAAGGCAATATACTTGCATATTAATAACAACAAACTTTGAAATAATTTTTTAAAACAGGAACCCACATCCAGTCCAACATAAAGAACTATGGCGTGGTGTTTTAACATTCTGCAGGAGCCTGGAGAAGCTTCAAGCTGTATTCTCAGAGGTCTTGAGCCCTGCATAAAGGCTGCAAGTCCATTTTTCACCTACTAAGCTCAGTGGTTGAAAGAGTGTTTTCACAAACATGAGACATTTCAGAGAAATTCTGGATAGACTGGAGAGCCACGAGTGGAATTACCATAAAATGTAGTTAAATCTGATTTAGAAGCCATACTTTTAGAGTTATTTTGATAGATTTCAGATCTGTGCATTTATACTCTATGTATGGATATAAACAACTGCACATATTATAAAGTCTGATGGGTTGTAGGCTGGAGATTTAATAATCATTGAATTTTTCAGAGATATGACTTTCAAAAGAGATCAAGTGTGTTGAGCATGACAATAAGTAAAACGAATTCATATATAATGGAACCCTAACATCTGTATGGGGGGGGGTGGGCTTCATCCTCTGGGATATTTTTATGACTTGCAATGAGTTGTTTTCAATACAAGCAACTTTTCAACTATTTACAAATTTATACAACATATCGATGAGTTTATGTGTTTATTAAGTATCAGCTTTGCTCTTTTTAAACAGCTTGAATGTACAGGCCGCCTTCAACTGGAAACCCCATAAACCCTTGCGCCAGGACAAATGCCGGCGGTCGCGCGCACACCGGTTTCCTGCACAAAAACAGGATATGACGCAATAGGTGGAAATCAATATGCACGCCAACAGTGCGCGGGAGTGTTAAATATGTGTATCTGGTGAGAACGAAAACTGATTAGAAACATTAAGGAATAATTGTCAGAAGCAGAAAGAGCTGTGCACGGTCATTTTTAAAAGAATGTCTCTATTGTCTGATCAGGACTTACCAGCAAATCTTGCGTGTCTTAAGGTAAGTTCATTCTAGGGGGGCGGGTTAGCTCTTATGCTAATACTAAAGTAGTTGGTGTAATTTAACGTTTGTCAAGTTGGATTGTTAACGATAATAAATCCATAACAACGGGATATTTTAATCGACACTCACGGAATTAGGAAAACGCACGGTAATCCCACTGAACCCTGCTTGCAATTTGTAGTGATTTCTTTCAGGCTTAATAAATGTAAACTCACTTGTCTGAAACACTAACGTTCCGACTCAGTTTGATGGTTTTTTGGTGTCCTTTGTTAAAGTCCCACCTGAATTAAGTATCTATTGCTATATATATATATTTTTCCCGCAGAATATCGACAATTTACTTCGATGTCCCATCTGCTTCGACTATCTCAATATCTCAATGATGACCAAATGTTCCCACAACTGTAAGAAACTTAATTTACTCCTCCTCTACTTTAATTAAAAAAAAAAAAAAATATATATATATATATATATATATATATATATTCCCAGCGAGTTCAACTAAAATGGCTAGATCTAAAAATGCTGCATAGTTTATACGTTTTAGGCCATTAGCCAGATCCTACCGGCATTGACGGAATGAAATCCTAGATTGTGCCCATACAGTATTCTGAAATTAAGGGATTTGACCAACATTTTGTTCTTTTTTTTTATTTTCAGTTTGCTCCTTGTGCATAAGGAAATTTTTGTCTTACAAACTACTATGTCCGGTGTGTAATTCAGTAAGTATACAGTACATTGATCATTTAATATTTCTTCTTCATTGTTTATAATAATTAATGTATTATTTAATTTTTTTGTTTAATTGGATTTTTTTTCGTGTAATATTTTTGGTTGTATGGGTCTACCTATATAATGAAGATGTAATGATACATGCAACCTAAACAACTTCAGGATTATTCCATGTCTGGACCAGCCAGAACCTAGTATGAAATCTTACCATGGTTACTCTGTCTTTTCAGGCCACTGCAGAATTGGATCTGAGAAACAACCGGATATTGGATGATTTGGTCAAAAGCTTTCAAGCAGCAAGGTACAGATCAACTTGTCTTGGCCAGTCTATTTCAAAAGAAGTAATTGTTTAACATCAATAAATTGAATGTAAGGATTGGTTAGTATTGTTTTTAAGAAAAGAATGAAGTTGGATTATGTATTTTAGTGTCTAAGGTCAGATCAAGTTACACAGTATTTGGAAAAAAGGAGAGACTGACTGGACATAATGCAGCAGCTGTCAGTAAAAAAGGCCTTGAATGTTGAATGGAAATCCTGCTACTTTGAGCCAAATGGTGCCTGTTCTCACTTTCTATTACATCAGTGTTTTTGTTTTGTGGTACTAATTTTGCAAGGCATTAGTGTCCTGGATATATGGAGCAACTTCGGTGATTTTTATTTTTATTTTTTTCCTTTTCTCTCCAGCTGATTTTAAATTTATATGAAATGTGAAGTGTGCAAGACTAAAAAAAAAAATACGCTGGAGCCCAATAGTATGGAGTTTGACCGTCCCATTTATTCATTTATAAATGAATAAAAAAGGCTTATGTTTATATAATGTTAAAATTTCAATTATGATGATGACTGAAATGTGAAAAAAATCGCATAACTGAGTTGCGGAAGCTGAATGGCACACACAGAGTTTGAGTATGTTCAGTACACCTTCCCTCCACATATGTGTTCTTTGACCTCCCTGTTTATCTGAAAGCATTTCAGGACATACACTCAAGCAGAATGCATTTCATAAAGAATCTTTTGAGTTGTCAGCAGCTCCTTGTCCACTTTGTTTGAGTTTCACATTTCCAGAATGGTGACCAGCCGCCTGAATCTGTTTAGCTGAGCAAAAGGATGTGGGATTGAACTGGTACAGTTTTGGGTCAGCAGGTTTTCGTTACACTCTGCAGCCCCTTAGAGAAAACACAATTCCGGTCTCAGGGAACAGACCTTTTATAGGGTCCTGTGGTTGCGCTGTAATTTCAACAGAATTAACACAAGGCAGCTTTAGATAAACTTTTTTATATTTAACATTTATCTTGCTGCATTCTTCGTACAATGGATGAAAAGTTTCTTATTCATGTACTGATATTGCGGTAGCCTGTTTAATTTAAAGTTGCATCAACATGGTTTCCCCTCAGCAGTTTTGTCTTTGAACCTTTGTCTGTCAAGAAATGTTTCCCACAAAGTAAATGCAGCATGGGCTCTATTGGGTATGTTACTGATCTCCACAGTTCAGCTTGCAGAGCTCTCCTGGAAAACACTGTCTGCATTAATTGTCTGATTATTCTTGCATGACAATCCAAAATTCAGTTTGGATTTTTAATCTTTGATCCAAATGAAATGTTCTTCTTCAGGTGGGCCTAACGAGGCTTCATGCAGACTCTCTTTTGTTAGTATTCCATATTCGTAGGTCCAGAACCAAATTATTCAGCATTTCCTTTACTTTAAGTACTTTTAGTTATATTTTCTGTAACCTTTATTAAAGTAGGCATGCACACATGCACAATCTCCCCCCCCCCCCTTCTTTGTTCTAGCCACAAGGGAGCAGCTATATAAATACACAGAAAATAAGCATTTAAATAATTTAATGGTCTGAAGAAATAAAAACCTAAGCCTTAATTAACCGCTGAAAAAAGGTTGTGTCTTTAAACATCCTCTTGACATTCCATGATCAATAAGTCCTTGTCCATGGCAGGATCACAGTGATATGAGCATAAGGTGTGATGCAGGGTACACTGGATGGGACACCACACCCACACAAGGCAGTCACACACTGTCAAATACACACAAAATGTGCAGTTTAGGTACCAATTTACCTGAAATATGTTTTTTTGAACTGTAGGAGGCTAAAACCTTCTTTTGAACTCGCAGATTGAGGGCAGTGAGGCACCAGCACTACCCACTGCACCTTCAGTGTGACCTATTTAAAAAAATCTGTCAGCAGTTGTGAAATTTAGTTTAAATATGCCAGTTTCATAAAAAATTACCTGCTTAACAATATGCATATCTTTGGATAATCTCATTAATCATCTTTATCGGGTAATTGTCTTCACTTTCCCTCAAAATAGTTTTGTACTCTTTTCCCTGTTCTTTGCACTGCACTGGATATTTATTCAAAGTCCTCAACGTATTGCTGATTAGTGTCCCCAGCTGCCAGAACCCTTACAGACTATTTTAGTTGTCTGCAGTCGCCTCAAGTTTGTCCTGAGTGTCCTCAATATGTGCACCAAACAAATGGACCATGATAGTATTGCCTAGAGGCTTACCTGTCTAAAGCCAGAAACTTTCAGATTTTAATTTTGACATTTGTGTTATGAGAAATTTCAGAATTGTGTTGCTTGACCTTATGTATTAAAACTGTTTTTTTTTTTGTCCTTCAAAATCCAGGCAGAATTTATCAAAAGCAACATTTGACTCCCCTCCCATTTCCCCAAAGACCCCCTGTGCTTCCATCAAAACCACTACACCAAAGCAGGAAACCCCCAAGATGAGTGGGACTATTCTGAGTCACTTCTTCCAAAAGAAACAGCCCTTGGCCACAGCAGAGAGGTCAAAGGCTCGGCCTGGGAAAAAAAACACTGAAGCTGGGGGACCAAGCCAGTCTCAGCAGTCCACTACTGTGACCCTGAAAGAAGAGCTAGTGGAAGTTCCCACTGCAGGTGGTGGCTGGGAGTCATCCCCTGTTCGCAGCTCTCCATCCAAATCGTGTGACGTCAAATCCTCAGTGAAAGGTGATGTCTTTGTCCAAGGCCCACAGCTTGCAAAATGAGCCTTTGAAGGATGGTGTTTGTGGACCTTATACATATTTATGTATTACCCACATAATGAATGAAATCAAAAAACATTTAAGATTTCTTCCCCCTAACACCTCTGAGCTAGTTCTCCAGAGTTGGTAGCAGGCAATGATAAAACATTTTAATGACTAGACTGCAGGTGCACACTCCTTACAGTGGAAGAAAACTTTGCAGGGTTTTGTTAATTTTGACAGGCTGTACTGAAATTGGTACTCATTTCCATATTTGTTGTTCCAGTGGAATGTCCCGTATGCTGTGTTAGCGTCCCAGAGCAGTACATTAACAAGCACCTGGACAGCTGTCTGACTAGAGATGAGAAAAAAGAGAGCCTAAGGAGGTAGGATTTGTTTTTATTATTTAGTCATGTAGCTTAAAGCGTTGGCTTTTGGCAATTTTTTGTATTAGCCTTGTATAGAAATGCACTTGCAGTGATTTTTGCATTTATACACCCAAGTAATTTTTTACTAAAGCTCATTAGAGTAAGTAAAGATTGTTTTAATACCCCTTTTCCCATTTCATGAGAACTTTATTGTAATGGTCTCTATCCACATTCTATGTGAAAACTGTGGAGGGAGAATGTATATGGATTGCAGACACTTGTGTCAGTGGTGTGAACTTGTGTGCACTACTACTGTGACCACTGTTTTGCTTGAGCTTGTACTGTATTTGCATCCTTTGTTGTATTCACAAATTTGCCAGAAGGCACTGTGCTTAGTTGAGGACATGAAGAAGGCAGCATGGAAGGGGGCGATGAGATCACGGGTTCACTCAGCCATGGGTGGTTCACTTCATGAAGCAAGGGCATCTCCATAACCTAAATTTCCCTTGCATCACTGCATTCACTGGTTGCCAAACAGCCTTCATGTTATCATTTGAGCTTTTAGATATGATCGTCGCAGGAGGCTATTCCTGTATGGTGGTTTTTAATATGGATGAGATGAGCCTGTTGGAAACTGATACTTTCTCATACTTGCATCTTAAAGGAGGAAGTGGTGTTTCTGGGACACGAGGCTTCAGATAACAGCCTCATGTTGTTACTTAAGGGGAATTTGGAGACGGAAGTACCATTACAGCTCCTGGTAGTCCAACATAGCTGCTCAGGTGACAATGGAGGTCTTCATGGCTTACATAAAATCCTGTTTTGGTCCCTTCATTATGTATTATTGCAAAGAGTACAGTTTGGACAACAAGACACTTGTCATGATTGACTTCTGAGTATCTGAGGTTGCAATGAGGGAGGTGAAGAAGGGTGTTGTTAAATTAGCGGAAGATGATGGCTGTGGGGGATGAGGGCTCTCATAGTGTTCCTGAGTTGAGTAGAGGGGAGGAAGAAGCAATAACTAGTGACAAAGGCATAAATGTTCAAGATTTTAAGAATTTTATCAAATTTCAAGAAAGAAACTAAATGAAGTCTTTATATTTGAATTCTAGTAATACCTCTGGTAATACAGCAATTTGTATAAAATATATACTTTGTTATGATCAGCAAGGAAGGTGGAGAATTATTTTTTTTTGTACATGGTCTTGATGCCCACTGTATTAAAGCAACAATGGCTCTCCTCTTTTCTTCACTCTTTTAGCCAAAATTTACTTCCCCCTTCCTTCACTGTGACACCTTAAACCTGGACAGTACCACCAAAAAATACCAGTAGTAAAATGTGTTCATTTATTTGCTTTAAAAAGGTAAAATAATGTCATCTGTCATCATGGTTTGACTATGATTTCCATTGTGGTACTGGCCTCTTTGTTCATGTACTGATTAGGATAAATTGTTATATTTCTTAATTATTAAAGAATTGATTCACAATCTTTATCTTTACATCATTTTTTTGTACATTATTATTTTTTGTAGTGTGTTTATAACCACTTCTGCAATAGATGGGTCATGTGCAGATATATGGGTGCTCAGCTTCACATTGTTTCTAGAGTGTGTATATGCTTGTTGACGGTACCTGTGCAAAGATAGAGAGTGTTTATGGACAACCCACCTTGATCCAGCCTCATCTTGATTATTTCTGTCTGGGTTTTTACATTTTAATGATATCGTGTCTTCTGCTGTTTTTAATCTTTCGCAATGTTTTATTGTTATTATGGATCCAATGGTGATTAAAAAACTGGAACAAAAGTAAATAGATTTTCAATTGAAAAATTGACAGTGATTAACTGAATTAAATATGTATTTAAATAACTGCATAATTATCCTCTTAATTATCTAAATTCCCTGTGGGCTGTGCACAAAAGCTTACTAAAAGGGTTGACCTCCACAGATGGAAACGGCAGATACAGCATGTCAAGAAGAAGCATGGCACTGCTGTGCTCTTCTGGCTGTGTCCCACTGGGCTATTTGTGAAATCTTGGATTTGTTTCACCCTTAATCTTAAGTGGCGCTTGCTTTACGTCGGCACATCTACTGTATCAGAGTAAACTTCAGAGAAAAACAAAACTAAGTGCCATATATTTGTTCAGGTCTCTTTCAGTGTCCCCATTTGGCCTTGCTGACAAACAGGTAATGGCCATGTTGCCAAGAGCATTTGAAATAGTGCTGAGTAACCCTACCTAAATAATATTCTAATCGGCTTTTTTAATTTACATTTTTGAACAGCTTTCTTGTACAACAGTGGTACATGATAGGTGGACTCTGGTGCCCATCCGGACCCAAATCAATTTGGATTGAGAACACAGCTTATATATATGGTAATTTATACATTATTTGTTTTACTTTTAATCAGTACATAGAGAAGAAAACTAACGACTCTACTTATCTGTCTTGAAAGGACCTGTTGCCACATACTCTCATTTCATTTAATATCTCATCCAATTACAAAAACTGCAAGGATCTGACTATGAAATAGTCTCAATTTCCAGCCCATTTGCACTTATTTCCTTGTGGGATAAACAGGCACACAGTCTGATTGTCAGTGGTATGTTAGGTTTTTCAACAAAATGGAATACCTTCCATTTGTGCAATTAAGGATGAGAAAGACAACAAGATAGAAAAAAAGGTTTTCTTTTGTTTTTGGTGTGATGCAGGAGCTCTATCTAACCGAACCAAATTTTAAAGACTTTGTTACAAAACAAAAAGATGGTGTCACTTCTATTAAGGGTGAAATGTTTTTTGTGCATAGTTTTGGAATTTTTGACAGTTTTGGACATAGGCCTGTACTACATTTATTTTCTCACTTGACCTCCAATTCTGTAGACCTTTGACTCTGAAAATTTGGTAAGTAGACCGCTAAGATTTGTGTTTGAATATACTTGGTGCAGAAGATGCAGGTGAAACCCATGCCTGCTTTGAGTTCTTTATTGGCCTACAGCACATCTTTAATGAACACATGCTCCAAAAGTCTTTTATCAGAAATGAGAGTATGTGTGTGTTGATTAGTAAAACAAATTTGACTTTGTATGGACATTGAAGGTGCTGCTGTCAATAAGACATAGCTTTGCATATATATCTCTCAACAAGATAATTTGCCTGATGTAGAAAATGGATGAAACTGCCTAATCTTGGCTTGGAAAGGTAACCTTGGGAGCAATGTGATGTGAATTTATTGAGTTGCCCAAGCATAGAGGTGTTTTTAGATTGAAATTTAACATGCAGTCAGGGACTCGGAATGCAGCCTTTCGCCAAAAAATTATTTACAGTAGCTGGGGTCATTGTGAAATAATGCTGAAAAGTGCCCTCCTCGCTACAAATTTTGCTGCACTTGACCCTTAACCCAAGCAGCAGTCATAAATTTGACATATAAATACTCTTTACTTACAATGTTAAGAATAAAGGTTAAATAGTTCCCTTACCCATACCAACGGTTCCTGTGCTGAAAGGATGGCCATGTAAATGTCTTAGTAAAGTACAAGCTTATGTTGCTATTAACAGTGTAGTACAGCTGGTGCTTTTGTGCTTCTTTCATTGTGTTAAAAGCCAGCCTGTCAAAATCTATGTGTATTTCTTTTATCTATGTAGCCATGTTTACTGGAGAAGACATGAAATTTGTTTTCTGAATACAACTGCAAAAGCAAAAAAATAAAATGGGTCAAAATAATAGATGCATATGTTCTTGATACCCACAGCTGTCCATGGCATGTTCTGTATCAATCTTCATCAATTTGAGGGATAATAGTTAATTATATTATAGCCCACTCAGGAGTGATTAGTGCATCACTGTCTGTGTTTCATGGTGCTGCCTGGGTCAAAAAGGTGTAGTGATATAAAGGTAAAATTATATAATCACCAAGCTGTTTTACTATTAAGGTACATAAGTATAGTTAATGCTGTTGAAGAGATAGATGCTACACACAATGATGCATGCTGGTTGCAGTTAAGTGGAAAGGGGAAAAATGTATATTGTCAAACTTACATCAGTAATCCGTGCAGTACCGTGTGTGTTGTTTTTTTTTTTTTTTTTTAATTTTTTACATTTTCATTTGCTCATATAACAGCTACTTGCTCTTACAGCTCTTACGTTTGTGTGTTTGGTTGAGAAAGCGTGTGAGACCAAGAGAAAGCGAAAATATGCATCCCTGTGTATAGAGCATTCACATTGTGTGTGGACTGATGTGCAGACAGTGATAATAAAATATATAGTACTGTGCAAAAATCTTAGGCATGCAACTTCAATCTCTGTTGAGAAGTACAGATGCATTCTTATCTACCATCAGGGAGGCTTCTGATTGGTCCCAAATTCATTCTGCAGTCTGAGAATGACCTCAAACACCCAATCTCAGTAATACAGAACTATCTTCAGCAAAAAGAATGAATCCTACAACAGATGGTATGGTCCCCACAGAGCCCTGACCTCAACATAATCAAGTCAGTCTGGGAAGACGTACAGAGACAGTCAAAGTCTGCAGAAGAACTGTGGCCAGTTCCTCAAAATGTTTGGAAGAACCTACCAACCTCTACCTTAAACTGCGTGCAAGTTTGCATGAGAGAATTGATGCTGTTTCAAAGGCAAAGGATGGTCACACCAAATATTGATTTGACTGAGGTTTTTTTGTCTACTGCACTTTTTAGAAGGTTTATTGATTAATAAGTATTAGTGGCATTATTTTTGGAACCATCCTCGCTTTATAGCATTTTTCCCACAGGTGCCTACGACTTTTGCACAGTACTGTATATCACCAAATAATTGTGTGTGCATTGAGAAAATCCATCTGCACCACATGCGTATGCTGTGAATTTGTGAGAACAGAGCTTCCTACTTTACTTGCCTTAAGATGAAATATTCACTATAAATATTTTTTTTAAATTGTGATGTCAGTGATGATTACTTAAGTTCAGTATTCTTTTTCAGTGCTGTCAGTAAGAGGAAGCCATTGACCAAGCTGGTGTACCACCTCCTGTCCAGTCAGGATCTGAAAAAGAGACTCCGCAATTTCCACCTCTCTAGCAAAGGCTCCAGGGAGGAGCTGGTCCGGAGACATCAGGAGTTTGTGCACATGTACAACGCTCAGTGTGACTCTTTGAACCCCATGTCAGGTAAAGGGGGCCAAATTAATTTTTCTCACTTTACACATGCAGAGTAAGAATGGCAGAAAGATGTGCGCAGCCAGATATGAATAAGAAAGAAAGAGCTTGCGAGTACCGTCCCAAACTTTTAATAATGTATTCAGAGAAATGGTGTTCTGTGGCCCTTCTGTGTGGCATCAACATTTTGTTTGCTGCTTTATTTACTGTTGCCACAACACTACCTTTTCCACATTATCTTGTCTATTTCAGACCTTGTCTATGCTTTGAAGACTGTGCATTAAATTTTATGCTATACTTTACCTTGTCTGACACAATAAAGGATTGCAGTGAGGTGATGGTAGTTGCTAGTTTCACAGCTGTCACAGGATGATACCCTTTCCTGCTTGTGCAAGTTCTTACTGTGATCAGATGCTCTGCAGTGAGCATAATAAGTAAGGCATTTCATTGAAGAACACAAACTCTGTAAGAAGCCACTTCAGTAGAATACTTTGTTTAAAACATGAATACTAGAACATTATTATTACAACTAAGTTGTAACAGTTCTGAAATAATTAAATTGGTATTAAATGGTATCAAAAATCAAATCACATTCTAGTGACAACACTTAAATCAGAACCAAATAAATTGACAGATGCCTGTATTTATTTCCATAAATTACATTTGAAGATCTAATGGCATTTTTTGGCAAGTCTGTTTTACATACAATATTTTTCCTGTGCACTTTGTATGCTACACACTTGTATGCAAGCAATTTCCAGAGTTAAATATATTTTCATTTTGGCTTTTATGAGTATTTAAAAAAGGTTAAACAGGTGCATGTGCTCGACTGAAAATAAACACTAAATAATTTATTCAACTGATGCTTGACTTTTGTAAGAATCCAGCAGATTTGTGTTGTTAACATTCCTGTGTGGATTCAGATTTCCCTAGAATACCATGTCCAGGTCTAAACTGTCCTGAGGCTTTTTAAAGTTCCTGGAATTCATATTTTCAAATGTCTTGGTAAGATGAAGTTTAGGTCATTTATGTAGAGATAACCCAGATATCCTTTAAGTATTATTTCTGAGTTCAGTCCTGGGTAAAAATTCCAGAGCTGACAGTTGGACTATGATCAGAAACCATTAAAGTGAAATACTTTAAAAATATCTTCAGAAGAGTATGTCACTGGGGAAGATGCCAGATCTGCTACCTCAGCTTTTGGTGTTTTGTAATGCACTCTGTGACCAAAATTTGAATTGCAAAAATTGTTTTTGTTGCCATAACAAGTTAAATGTTAGCCTTTAACATTTTACATTTTGCCCTATGTTCCTGGGCCCCAGATTTCGCCTGGCTACTGGTTAGAGTATAGTAAAGTTTTTACTTGTGCTTTTGAGGTCCCTGGAGATATTTCTGAATTTTTTAGAAACTGAAAGAGCTGGTTAATGTTTCTGAGGAAACGGATGTCCCACGTTTTTCCTCTGTCTGAGGTTTCTTTGACACTGGTTGGTGATTCATTGAATTTTTTTTGTTGAACTGTAGTTATCAAATTCTGAATGATGTGAAATTTTGAAGAGGCTGTAACTAAGCTGTTGATTGTGTGCAGCCTGTCACACATAAATGGGTCACCCTGAAAACTAGTCTGCTCTATGTCCTTAGACATTGGAGAAGAAATTATAAAATTTACCTGATTATATGTCACTTACACTTGTGGTGAATGCAGAATTGTGCAGCAGTGCAACTCAATGACGACATAAACTAGCTTATGGTAACAGAATTGGGGTTATGCACTTTGCTCAAGGGCACAAACACATATCCCGCATAGAATCAGAATGCAGCCTTCTGTTCCCAAGCTGAACCCCGTCCATTCAAATATAGTAGTGAGGATTTTATAAATAATGTGCTCAGCTGTGTACACCTGCAGGCATAAACAATCATGAGGATGCCAGGTTTAAAGATCCAACTGGACAATTATCCTATGCTCACCATGCATTACACCACATTTATTCATTGTAAAACAGCAGAATGAACAAATTTCAGGTTCACCTTATGTATCCACTTTCAGATTTTTACTTCAGATAAAGAGGTTGTAAATTGACCTTCAAATAAAGCTCTGCAGAGTCAATGTAGCTGCACTGTTGTTGTTAGGATGGGAGGAACTGGAACACTAATGGCAGCTCCAGCTTTTTTGTTAGCCTGGCATTTCTTATGTATTCGTATTATATCTGAAGACCAAGTATATTAGTTTTAATTTTAATTTCTGTCACCTCTTGCCAGTGGAAGATATAGCAAAGGAAGTGGAGAACAATGAGAAGATGAGAGCTCAACTGGACTGTAAATCTAAAACGGTATGTGTGGATAGAATTCTTGTGTAATTCATTGTAATGCTATTAACATTTCTTTATGGTCAAATGTTGTTGAATGTATTTTTATTGTTTCTGCCTTCCAGGCAATGATTTTTTCAAAAACTCAGACTGAAGAAGAAATTCAAGAAATGCACTCAAATTACCGTAAGTTTGGTTGAATTGTCATGAACTCATTTGAGTGTTGGGTCAGTGTGCCCTGTCTGCCAGTCATTAGGTTGGGGTACAGTGTTTTCCTCCACACTGAGAAGTTGTGTGCTGCTGCAGGACTAGAGTCATGAAAAAGTCATGAGGTTGTTACATTATGGAGTGTGTACTTTTCAAACTCACAACTTCACAACTTCAGCGACTTTTGAAGGTCATTTTTGGACAAATGTCACCTTACCCTGTGTTTTGAGGGTGTGGATTGTGTTGTCTTTTATTTAGTTGACTTCTTTGTTCGTTAACTTCCTTGGTTTGCTAAGGTTGACACAAGACACAAACAAGCTTAGAAAATAACAATCAGCTGATTACAACCCAGCATGAAATATTGTGCTTCAGCTAACTTACTTTAAAGTGAAGTCTTTTTTTTCTGCTTGGGGGAAACTTTTTTTCTTATAGTAGCAGCACCATAAGGCTGTGCTTGCAATGAAAAACTTAATTGTTTTATGCTAAGCAGATGTGTTTATCTAACTGGCATTTGAAACTAGTCTTTTCCTGAAGCCCTCTTTGGTTCCCCCCAATCCTAATCAATGTTTTATTTGATTTGTACCAGTATGATTCTTCCAGCAGGACTTGAACTGATTATGAAGTATTTTTTAACCTGATAATGTAAGTTGCCCTAGGAGGAACAAAGGAGTCTGGTATAATAATACAATTAGTAATTAGTAATACAGTCCATCCAGGTCCCCCATGTAGTGGCATTCTGATCGAGTCATATTGGCCCCCTGTTCACTACTTTCTGCATATATTTCACTGTACTGCATATATGTGTGTTTCAGTTACACTACTGAATTGCATTTTATTAGGCTAATTACATGTTCATTACACATTACATTAGTGTACAAAAGTGTTACTGTAATACACACTGTAGAAGAATACAGCACTGTAAAAATATTATGCTTAAATTTGATTTTCCACACTTTTGCTGTATCTGGACACCTTCCCCATATAGTCTGGAAAATCAAGGATGGGCTGTAATAATAATATAAAATCGTTCATAAATTCTAGTCCTAAGTAGCTCTTGTGTTAGTTACGGCACAGTACGTTGCCACCTTTTAAGCAATTCTGCCCTTTTTGAACCTTGCATTGTAAACTTCCTTGAGCAAGAGTGTTGGCCAAATAAAGCACAAGACATGAAGTGAATAGCTAACATATTTTACTTTTATAAATATGATTTTGTTAACTTTTAATATTACTCTACCTGAACACTTTCATGTCTTCTGTAGGTTTTAATGCATTTTTAAATGTCACAGAGAGATGATGTAAAGTAGTTTTTAAATGGCGCTTTCCCCACTGTGGTCCACGGTCCTCTGTGGGAGGCCAGAAGTGAGTGCTACCCTCTCCAGCACGGCCACCAGTTGAGCTCTTCCACCATAACCAGACCCAGACCAGTGCTCCTGCTCAGTTCAACACCTTGTCTCTAGAAGCAATTAAAACTCAGGCATTGCTCCAGTGAGCTTCTGACTTACTGCCTAAAAATTCACTGTGCACTATCGACATGTACAACTGGATGAGCGCACTGTGGAAATAGCAAGGCTGCTTGAGCTTTAAAGAGGAAATTGAAATATTGATGCACTGCTGAGACAGCACTCTATAAATAGGCTGTGCACGGTGCAGCCTGATCATTCTTTGATTAATTGTGGAGGGTGATGACTCACTTCCATGTCAGTATGAACTTCCAATGGTTGCATTGAGGGGCGATGGAGGTATTTGAAAAGTAGAGCTTCAGCAAATGATGGCGTCATCACATTTGAGTAGGGAGACATGGGTTGGCATGGTTTCAGGTGAAGGGAGTACCATGGAGCAGTGTGGGAGTTGCATTTTTAACTTCATCATCCAGTGCAAAATCTTGTAAAGCAAAATGTGAACATTTCATGCTGTGAACTGAATGTCATTGTAATGAGGTTTAAACAAGATCGTGCCGATGTTATATTATAGACCAGAAATGTTTTAAAGTGTTTTTTTCATACTAGTCATTTACTGCAGATTATTTACATGACTTTCATATTGTAGTACAAGAGGTAGCTGAACTGATAATGTTGCCAGTAGATGACACTGCCCTTCAGGATGGTAGTAGTGGTAGAAGGTCAATGAATCGTTGTTGACTGTGTTTGTCACAGTTCACATTCAGTCAAGATGAGTTTGCAGTCATTTTTCACTGTGGCTCAGTTTTACAATGATTGAAAATGTGAGCAGTGTGTTTGCATCAAGTTTTGTCAGAAACGAACGAGAGGATTCAGAAACTCCATATTTGCATGATATCGCCCCCGGGACCTTTTTTTTCCCAAAAATAAAAACGGCACACATTATGACAAAAGACTGCAAATGATCACCTGCCCCACCCTTTCACAATCCCAAAGAGCATTGTCATCTAGTGGTAGCGTTGTCAGTCTGGATTCTTTTTGAACAGACCTTCTATAGGTTTGTCTACCAGAGTATTTTTGTCTGAATGTCTCCATCTAAATGGATAACATCTGCACTGTTGATACAAATTTTTAAGTTTGGTTTGGTCAAGGAATTAAGATTAAATTCCAGACTCTGGGCATCAGCAGTGCAGTCACTTAAGTTTTTTTTTTTTCCATCTTTTTTGGTTCTTTGTTCAGTGGAAATCATCTCTTTCAGCTTGCCAATTTCTGCCCACAAGAAAACAAAACATGCATTCTGGATGAGCTGTTTTCAGGATGCACGGCCAAACAATACCGGCATTTTAAAATAAGGTCCAATTGAATGTAATGATGTTTGATTGGGATGTGCTTTGTGGCCATGTAAGCAATGCTCCAGGATCTGCCAAGGCATTGGTGGAGCTGGCACTCAGGGGCCATCGATTTTTCAGTGCCGCTGTGAAATCCTCCAGTCCCAGCACTCTCGTCAGCCCTTAATCATGTCTCGTGCTGGCTGGTAGAATTGAATCAAATCAAAGGCTGGGGTGGCTGGGTTCCTACATTTTCAAATTAAAGTCTCATGCTAAAGATTCTTGTCCCTTTGTCATGAAAGGGGGGGGGGGGTGAACACTCCTTTCATTGAAGCAGTAAACTGCCACTATTTAAAAGCCAGCTTACATAATTATTGTTTGCATGTTATTAGCATAATTTACTCATCACACAAATTGTTATCCTGCTGTTGCTAGCATATATTACATATTTAGGGTGTGATGACAATAGTTAGTGAAATCAGGTAGCAGACGCCATAGAATCAGGTGGTAGACTGAGGGGTGTTGGTATCAACAGTAACGGAATAGGATGATGACTGACTAACCTTGCACATTCAGAGCAGAGACTTTAGGGTGGTGTTGCAGTGGTTTGTCTTGCAGAAACTTTTGTTCTTGCACAGCTTGACTTTCCTCTCCTTTTTGCTCTGTGGGTGGTTACATGGTTTTAATCCAGACTCTGGGGCAGTTTGAGCCCTGAATGGCTGGTTGAAATCAGATTCTGATTTTGCGTTATTCCAACTCATCTTGACGCATGTCTTATAACACAATGTCTATCTTGATCCTGTGCAACAAATCTATGCAGGACTTTGACAGATGGAGTCAAAGGAATTTGTTGTTTATTGCAGGTAGTCAAGTTTCTGTGTCGCATACTGTGACAGTCACTTTTCTCTGGCCCGTGTTCAGTGTTATCCACAAGAGCCAGATATATATGAAATATATAAATACATCTATATATATATGTGTGTGTGTGTGTGTGTGTATGTGAAAATGTGTCTTCTGCTGGATGACAGATTACTGTAGCTTCTACTAAATCTTTAGATGCTTTATGGTGGAGTTGTGTCACTGAATAGGCAATATTTTTTACTTGAAACCAAAAGTTACATTCATATTTAATTGTAGAGACGACATATTTAATATCAGTTGCAGTTGTTCCTTCAAGAGTTGCCTGCTTGTTAGCTTCAAGTGCACAGCACTTGTGAAAATATTGCAGGCTCACTAGAAAGTTGAGCAGCTGAGTCCATGCACATCCTGAGGTAAAGCAGCGATTAAATTTGACCCTTCCACAAAAGCGAGGTAGGTGTATAATGCGTTTTGATTGCTGTGACAAGTGATCCTACAGTAGCTGTTCAGAAGTGGTGCTTCACACCTGGCTGTATTTACAGTGGTAAGGATAAATGACACACAGGGAGCAATATATTCCCCTTAGAATGAAGCCAGATGTGTGTACAATGGTAGGTGGTGGAGTTTCGGTACCTGTGCAGCAGAGAAGATCTTTCCATCTTGACAATACTAAGTAATAGTTAGCATTCTGTACAGCACCAACAAAAAATATATATTACACTTAAATAAAACTTTTTATTTTCCAGACTTTTGCCACATCCTGGCCCACCAATATACACCACACTACAGTGGTGCTTGAAAGTTTGTGAACCCTTCAGAACTTTCTATATTTCTGCATAAATTTGACCTAAAACTAAATTCAAGACCATTATTACCCTCCCCAGGAGTGGTCGACCAACAAAGATCACGAGGCGTATTATAGCAAGGTGTATAATAGTCGGCGAGGTCACAGACGAACCCAAGGTAACCTCTAAACAACTAAAGGCCTTTCTCATATTAACTAATGTTAATGTTCATGAGTCCACCATCAGGAGGGCACTGAAAAACAATTGTGTGCATGGCAGGATTGCAAGGAGAAAGCCTCCGCCCATCTGCAGTTTGCTAAAGATCACCTGGACAAGCCAGAAGGCTATTGGAACAATGTTTTGTGGATGGATGAGAGCAAAATAGAGCTTTTTGGTCTAAATGAGAAGCGTTATGTTTGGAGAAAGGAAAACACTGCGTACCAGCATAAAAACCTCATACCATCTGTGAAACACGGTTTGGTAGTAGTAACATGGTTTGGGCCTGTTTTGCTGCGTCTGGGCCAGGACGGCTTGCCATCATTGATGGAACAATGAATTCTGAATTATACCAGCAAATTCTAAAGGAAAATGTCAGGACATCTGTCCGTGAGCTGAATCTCAAGAGAACGTGGGTCATGCAGCATGACAGCGACCCTAAGCACACAAGTCATTCTACCAAAGAAAGGTTAAAGAAGAACAAAGTTAAGGTTTTGGAATGGCCAGGTCAAAGTCCTGACCTTAATCCGATAGAAACGTTGTGGAAGGACCTGAAGCGAGCAGTTCATGGGAGGAAACCCACCAACATAAGAGTTGAATCTGTTTTGTAAGGAGGAATGGTCTAAAATTCCTCCAAGCCAATGTGCAGGACTAATCAACAATTACCAGAAATGTTTAGTTGCAGTTATTGCTGCACAAGGGGGTCACACCAGATACTGAAAGCAAAGGTTCACATACTTTTGCCACTCACAGGTATGTGTTATTGAATCATTTTCCTCAATAAATAAATGTCCAAATGTCTAATTTTTTTGCCTTGTTTGATTTGGTTCTCTTTATCTACTTTTAGGACTTGTGTGAAAATCTGATGTAGTTTTAGGT
Organism: Arapaima gigas; assembly: GCA_900497675.1. Lineage (NCBI taxonomy): Eukaryota > Metazoa > Chordata > Actinopteri > Osteoglossiformes > Osteoglossidae > Arapaima > Arapaima gigas. Next base: position 636,495 of record UFQX01000091.1, on the reverse strand, counting down.
CAAATTTATGCAGGAATATAGAAAGTTCTGAAGGGTTCACAAACTTTCAAGCACCACTGTAGTGTGGAAACTCGAGGATAGACTGCACTGTAATGAAGTTAATAAGGTCTAAATTTTATCTGCAACATTAAATTAGAGGTCACTTTGAATGATTTTGGAGTTGCTTCTGTAACATTATTACTGCAGTACACTTCATCTGTGCTGTCTCCCAAGGCCAGACAAGCTTACAAGTTAATGTTGCTAATGCATTTTGCTTTCATTAATGTTTTATGGCTTTTTGAATATAAAACCGCTTTCTATTTTTGGTTCCTGAGCCTATTTATTGAGAAATTATAGCCGCAAAATATGTGTCCTGTAGTATGGCCATGAAAAAAGTGGGGAAACACTTTTCTTTACTGACACGTGTACTTAAGCACCGGAATTAGATGTACTCTGGTGTTTTATTAAGGGTTTGAGTTTTGACATTTCTTATAATGGTTTCAAAGAGCTGAACTGTTGCTTGAGGAGGGAAGCAGGTTTTACAAGAAAATGTTAAAAAAAAGTTTCCTATGTTGTACCTCTGAGGGATGAAGTGGCAACCATAAAACAAAAGGATGGGATGGCGATATGTGTTATGTTAGGCTGAAGCCCCCCCCCCCCAACTTGCACACAGAGAGGCCCCCCTGAAGTTCATTTTCAAATCAAAACATCAGACTTGCAGTAATATCCGTGCTGCCAACCCAGTGGAACAGATACAGAGCTGCCAGTGTTGTTCTAGGAGATTAACATCGTCTTATCTACCTGCTTCTCCTAGATTTCATCCAGTTGCCTGGGACTAGTCATGTCTCTTGTTTCTGCTTGTGAAAGCATAGTTTATATGGCCATTTTTCATTATACATTTTCATATGCTAAGGTGTGCTTTGTTCAGCTTGCTCCACACGCTTTAGTGCTCAGGTCGTCTCCCTCCGATGTCCCTCGATGCTGATTCATGGTACATGATGAAGGACTGATGATGAGTGGGGTGGTTATTTTGTCAGTGTTTCATTCTTGGCGCTTAGTTTCAGTTGTTTTAGACAATATTGCACATTTTAAAAGGCATATGTGTCAGGTGGGTAATACAAATAACATTTTGTCATTTCTACTGCTGTGTAGTTCTGTCTGGTCATAATTTATCATTGTGAATAGTCTTAAAAAATATATATCAGGTGTAATAATTCCACAGGTTTAACCTGTTTGTTTCTTTTGACAGGTAAACAGCACAGTGCCGAATTTTCACACCTCATTTCTCAGGTTAGAGGTCGTTTGGAATCATCCAAGAAAGCACATGTGAAGAAGGAAGAGAGGGAAACAGAAGAGGATCCTCAGACCCTGCACTGCACAGGTACATGTGCACTTTCCACACACAAAAGGCTGTCAGACACAAATAGGCTGAGATGAGTTTTCAGTTGCAACCATCTATGTGAAACACCAACATGAACTGTGTTGCCATTGGTGAGTTGGATGGCAACCATATGGGATAATAGCAACACCAGTCAACCAGGCTTTGTTGCTTCCAAGAGGACAACATCAAAAAGTGATTTACTGTTTTAGCTCCTAGGCGGTGGTATTGGACTGTCTCACCAAAGGCCAGTGCAAAATGCAAGTCTTTCAATGGATTTTATATGAACCAGATTCTGGGGATGCAAAACACACTGGTTGAAAATAGCACCTAAATATTTTGCAAAAACCACTGTAAGGAATAATTTCTGGCTAGCCATTTCAGAAGAGTCACCATTCAGTCTTAACACAAACCAGGTGCTCTCTATGTTTGTTTCACAGAAATGGGATTTGGAAGAGTATCCATTACTGTCTGTTCTTTTACTGGCTTTTAAGACATTTTACAGCTTACTGAGTTTTAGATACTTCCTTTATTTGGTTTTATTTAAGTTGTGAGAGATGATTGTGACTACATCCATGGTGATTAACTGGTCCTCTCTTTTAATACTCCTTCTCTGAAGAAATTTTTTTTTTGCAGGTTTAAATAAAGAGGATGTAAATTTGTCACAAGCTTGTACATTAAAGGGCTCATTAGATGAGTCCAATGAAGAAGAAACTTCTGTGATATCAGAAGTCACTCCAAGGTCACCCAGTCCTGCGCTCAGCACGATTTCTATCAGCAGGTGAGAGCTGCAAAAAATTGATCTTTGTTTGCCATAATAATTCTTAAATTGGGTTACTGCTTACTATAGTAAATTGGGTTACCGCTTAGTATACAGATAGGACATGATAGTATAGGGAAAGACTTTTTTGATTTCCAAAGGGAAATTTGGTGTACAGCAGCTGAACACATGACATGTAACGCAAAGCACTCATGATACGCTTAACAATAAATAAATAATTAACAAAAGCAAAATAAAAAATAAATATCCAATGAATACCAGTAATAAATACAGTCTAATTGTCCTTGTGTGTCATTATGGAGGCAGTTGGCTGGTGGTGAGAATGACTCAGAAGCAGTTGTTACTGCACCTAAGTTGAATACCTGGTGGCTAAAAGCTGAAGGTGATCTTTTCATCTAGGGGACTGTAGTTTCTTCGTTTTCCTGCCAAGGTCTTCATGGAATCTGGATTCTGACCCATGGCAGAACCTACTTTCTTGATGATTTTACTGAGTAAGCACCAGTATGATTTCCACTAGAAGTGACACCCCCCCTCTCCTGTTACAAAAAGGCCTAAAGTGTGGCAAGTGTGGTTTGGTAGAACATGTGGAAGAAGTTGCTGCACAAAGGTCCTGAGCTATGAAACTAAAACCTGCTCTGTCATTTGATCTACAGAACATCTGTGTTTTGTGTCCAGTGTGTCGTTGATGTGGACCCCCAAAGTACTTGTAGGACTGGACCACCTATAGTACCTGGGTACAGTGGCTCCTTAACATAGTGACCATCAGCCCCCAGGTCCTTTTTGTTGCTATTGAACTGGAAGTAGTTTTATTTACACCATGAAACAAAGTCCTCAATCAGACAGGTGTCACCTATCTCTACACACCCTCAGTTGCAGAGTCATCAGAAAAATTGTGCAAATGACACCCCCAGATCATTTCTATTGTACATTAGTACGTGTAACATATTAGTATTGTACACGAGATGTTTATGTACGTGACATAGAGATCTGCTGGATGTTTCACAAATTGCGCAGTACTCTTCAAACAAGCACTTTAAAGCTATGCAGCAGATGTTACTGTATTATACTGTAGACGTACATCAGACGTACAATAGCATGTAATCATTTTTACAGTACAGTACTGTTTAAGCTGTTGTATGAGTGAATTTCCCTGCAGGTGTTAATACATTTCTAATTTGAGATAGAAAATTAAAGAAGTTAAAATAGCAAAGTTGAAGACAGAGCATCACACCATCTCCTGCATTTTGCTTGTATTTTGGCTTTCCACAGTCCTCTTCAAAGGGATGCTGCTTGAGGGAATGTGTACTCTGCTGACTAACATGCATTTCAACTTTGTCATCATGCTCATGTTGTTTATGCTAAAGCTTCTGTTAAGAGCCTCTTCAACACAGCTGAGGGGAAGATGGTTCTATGAACTACATTATGGCGCCCTACTGTTGAGACCATCTCTCTGAGATTTTTGGGCCTCTGCTTTCCCGAGGAAGCCCACTATCAGCGCTCCATCAATCACATCTGATTCCTATGCTTGATATTGCACAGGCTATGCAAATACGTCTTCCAGGCTGTTTGTGAAGATACCTGTTCTGTCAGCATCTTCAGTGGTCAGGGTTTGGGCGAGCTGTGATTTAAATCACTATGTGACAGGCAATGTCAATTTCTGTTTGAAAAATACATTAAATAAATACAGCAAATGAACAGGAACCCACTCTGGCAATTTTCAGGTGATTAAAATTGCCTCCGTGCTGAGGGAGGAGGGATCTTGTATTGCTTCAGGCTCTAGACAAGCATGGTAATGAAAATGAGATGGCAGGCAGGCAGGTTTACATCTCAGTTTTGTGCTCCAGTCCTTGATTGTGCTTATTGTCTCAGTTTTGCATTGCCTCCCTCAGCCCAGTCCAGGTTATGGCCATGTCCAAAACAGCCTGTACTGTGTTGCTGCAAATCCCTTGCCTGCAGGCTGAGGGGTGCTCGGCTTCACATGATCTTAAATGCACTGTGGGAGATGAGCGGTGGTATCTGGTAGTCTGCCTCCGTCTCATAAGTCACCGATCACCTGTGGGGCGCTGAGCGAGCTTGTGGTATGCACTGTTGCCCATTCTCTAGAACGTGACATTAGTCATTTAGAGAGCAACTATGCAGATAAATTTGACCAAAAGTGGGTTTCTAAAGTGTCCCCTCCTTCATTTGGCACTTTTTAGTGCCAGACTATAAACGAGCCTATGTACCTATCAGCCTATTGCTACAAAGTCCTGCATAAAAGTTGTTCCTAAATTTGAATGAAAATGGTTGTGGAATTTAAAATAATTTGCCATATTGCTATTGCTACACAGGAGGTTATTGTGGATAGTTTCTCCCTGTCTTTAGTCCAAGTGCACAGAGACATTATGTGGAAATTTAGTTTTGCTAGTTTAATTTTGAGTGCTTCCTGTGGATAGGCAGTCTAGGGACTGTCTAGGGTAATTCTTAGCCGTTCTTTTGTTTGTGGTTCGTAATTTAAGCTGTGTTGGACGAGAATATGTGTAAAAGTTCCAAAACGCATGGTCTATTCCTACTTATGAACCGAGAAAGATTACTGGGGAACAAGTGATTAAAAGTTTATAAAGGAGATTTGTCTCATTTGTGCTTTTTGTTTGTCAGATTTAAATCTTTTCTATTGATTTAGGGTTCTTTCTGGTGTTGACATAATTTGTGGAATCATGACTAAACCAGACCTCTCATTACCTGGCTATGTATGTAATTGCTTCATATGTAATTTCCTCCCTTCACTCAGCTTTATTTTGAACCAATATATTGGACTGAATATATGAATACAACTGAGCAGTGGCTGCATATAGATGAAGACATTTGATGGATTAAAAAAGAAATGGTTGTTGGAAGTACTGAAGCAGAAAGGCAGCACAATGAAACAAGTGCACTACTGTATAAACAGATTAATTGTGAATTGTGTCAGCAATTTGGTGGGCTTTTTTATTTAGTTACAGTAGTTAGGCTTAAGGTAGCCTTTAAACTGCAGTGGATCCCCTTCAAGCTGATACAGATTTATTAAAGTGTACAATTTTTACCTTTAGACAGTGGCTGTCAAACTCTGACCTGCTAGTCAACACAATTTGGTTGGTTTTTTTTTTCAGCTGTCTTCACAGAATGTGGTGTTTTTAATAAAGCAATTAATTGCTTTGTGTGAACTATAACAGCAGTTGCGGTCCTTATCTGGTGTGAAGGGCATAGCTGTGTTATGCTTATAGAAGTATGTGGTCAACTTGTATTTCCCCAAAGGTGGTCAGAATGCCTGTTTGTATTTAACTAGGGTGAATGTGAAAAACATTGGTAAGGAAAGCTTTTATGTTTCCAGGCCCAGGGTTGAAGAGAACAGACCTAGGAAGACCTGTCATTTCTGTTCGGTTGACTTTCCACCCCCAGTAGAACAGCTGCAGATAAGGTTTTAGTTACTGCCTTAAATCCTTTCTTTGACAAGTTAAAATAGCTTCTCTCAGGTACTTTTGTGCCTTCAAGATGCAGCAGCTCCTGATCCTGATTTACTGGATCCGATTCAACAATACCAGCTTAGGGCAAACTCCATAAGGAAATATGTGCCAGCACTGATGATCTAAAATAGCTGTAAAATCTTAAAAATAACCCTTTCAGTATTTCATACTGCTAGTTAGGCTGTAATTTTTGTGGGCACTGCTGTAACTCTGGGAGAACACAATCCAAGAGGAGTCTTCCATTGAACAGTTTGCAGGTTTGGCTGATTTGGAGAAATATGGGAAGTGTTTGAGAGAGTTTTTACCAAAAGTCTTCTATAATTTTTTGATCCTGGGAATATTACAAATCTAGGAATTAAATATCTGCCCTGTTGATGTTGTCTGTTGCTGGTTTTGAAAACATAAAGAAGACATAGACAAAGTCAACTCTTAAACATTTATACCAACAAACCCCAGGGGGTGTAATGAGTCCCTAAGATCTAATTTTGGGTCCATGAAAGGTTTTGGCAACTCATTTTTAAGCCTGTAGGGTGGGGTGCAAAGTGGGGCATTGCAGGGGATCCTGAAGTGAATGCAGCAAGTGATGTGGAGAACTCAGCAGCGGGGGCTTCAGCTTTGTCTCTCCAATGAGGAAAAATGTTTGGCAGTGCGGTAATGGAGAAGGGGCAAGGAGAGAGAAAATATGGTGCTATTGGGTGCAGATTGTAGCTTACTGAGGAAAATGATTTTGCAGTGGAGACAAGGAGCTCCTGTTACACTGCTGCGTGCACTCAGCTGCAGACAGTCACATCTAAACGCCACTTGAAAGGGCAAAGCAAACAAAAGCAAGCTACTGCAACGCAAACAAATGATCTGTCAGAATATAGTCCACAGCACACAAAATATACCAAAAACCCACCTAACTGTGGTTTGACTGCAGCAAAATCACTTCTACTATCATGCAATCTGACTAAATGGCCAGACAGACCGAGGGCAGGGAAGCTAAACTGTTTCCCTCATCACTGAAGCAATGGGCCGTGCCTCACACAGCTGTGTCTAAATATCAGAGCCAAATGCAGCTTTTCCTTGCATTTCCCCCTATGCACTGGCTCAAAGATACCTTCAATTCCTTTCATTTTTAAGCTTGATTTTAAAAATTGATGTTGAAAAGAAACCAAAGCTGTAATTCTCACAAAATTCTTCCATATAAAAAATTGCCATCTCATTTGTCATCTGTTTAAGGGCTTGTAGTTTTGCATCTTCAGTCAGTTCTGCCCTGCTTTATAGAAATGAGGTATCAGGCTTCTTTCAGTATCTAGAATCCAGTCACTTGGGTGTTACTGGGGGAAAAAATCATGTGTCATTTTAGTGTCAAGTCAAATTCTGTGATGTATGTCCAGAGTAAATTTACTGCTTTTCAAAAACCATTATAATAAAGACACCGCCTGAGGACATGTTGAATACATTTCCTGTCATTTAGTTTCCCTTGATTCAAAAAGTGCAGGTAATCTCTCTCAAAGTTAGTTGTTTTAGAAGTCACAAGTGCAAACAGTGAATTAAAGGATGTTCCCAATGCTTGACACGTACTAGTTCCCCTTTGAGTTCATTTTCAAATAATGTTTAATTAAAGTCAAGATCAGTACCTTTACTACCATTCATAAAGTACATTTCATACATATTTTAGTGGTGCCAGAAAACTGAACATTTCTAGTTCTTTGGGATGGTTAGTATTGTTTATTTAACAAGCTTTTTGTATTGCATTTACCCTCACTTGCACTTTACTACCTGTTATATTTTTATATTATTCAGCCATTTAATGTTATATATTTTACTTTGCACATTTTTGTTACTGCTTTATTACTATTAGTGGAAATAAAACCAGCTTTGGACTGCTTCCACAGTCTGAGTGGCATTCTTGTGCAGTCAGCACCTTTTTTCTCCAGAATTATAACACGTAGAGTTGGGAAGCACTGCAGCTTGTTAATTCCCATTAACCAGTTGGAGCAAGTGTCGCCTCTTCAGCTGACACGCTGTTTACCGTGGTAAATGCCACTTTTACCTGCATTCTTACTGATCACTAAGTGGAAATGTCAAAGGAAATGTCAAAGTGTGATCAAGTCATTTGTCTCCAAGTGTGGCAAAAATATGCTGTTTAAAAGAGTTCCTATAAATGCTTTTAAATCTGAGATACATAATCATCATACACATTTGTCTTTCTCTAAATCTCTAAAATTGATCCCATGACATCACATATTTACAGGTAGTCTTGTCCACATATGTGTTGAAAATCCAAAGAAATGGTTTGCCAGTTCTCAAAAATTTGTCGTCTGTAACTTTGATTAGTTTGCACTATGATGAAGGAAAGGTTTATTTTGGTGTCTGAGGGCTTAAAATACTGTTAGATTGCAGTGGTTGTGTTGCCATTCTCTGGGTGGACCGGAGCGCAAAATTGGTGTCGAGTACTTAAAAAATATCTGAAATGGGAAAAGGCAACTTTGGCACCTTTGGGAACGGATGATGGGAAACGAATCCGTAGCCATCCGTCCTGTGTCTTATAAAATATTTGTAAAAAGAAAATGTTATTTTTTCAGTTCCTGTCCCCACCTTGGTTAACAATATGGTAGATCCCATCTGAAAAACCCCTTTGAACGCCAAGGACATGGTCACTTGACTCTTTACAGTTTACTGCCGTAGTAGGAAAAATTTCTAGAGGGTAACACTAGATAATGGAAGAAGTCAAAACAGTTTGCAACTAAGACAGCTTTAATCCCCTGAAGGTTTTTTGGTTTACCCTTAACCTGACTGGAGACATAATGAGAGAGATTGATCTCTTTGGGTTTAACAAGGATAATGGGTAATTATGTGTTACACTCACTGAGGTTCTGCTCTGCTGTTCAGTAGCCAAGTCCTGATTTAGTATTAATCCCTATGGTTTTGCTCTTCACAAAGAGGGATGATGGTGCCCTTAATTATTTGCTCTATATCATTTTCACCATAAATAAGCTGCTTAGTGCTGTCTGTTGGTCTCTGGTCCCTCTTTTCGAGGCTGCTTAAAATGTTAACCGTGCTCAAGTCTCAGTGAATGTGCCCCTTGATATGCTGTTTGTGGGCTTTGTAATAGCAGCTGAAAACTACAAAAATACTAGGGAGTCTAAAGAAATTTGTATTCTGTAGTAAGCTCTTTGCATTTTTTTGGAATGTGCAGTCCATTTAAATGGATCGCTGAGCTGGATAATGCCCATCAGTGGAGTCGGCTCAGGACTTATGTATTATCAGCATTTTTCTGACAATTTTTTAGCATCATGCAGGAAATAGTAAACAATTTTCACACCTCTTGACACATTGAGCTGGAATGAGTAGGGTTTTAAAAAATGCAACAAATACCCTTTTGCAAATTCTTTACAATATAATAGCCATTACTTTCAATAAATAAGCTCTGTATTTATATGTGCAACTTTGGAAATATCAGGTTCATATTTGAAAGTTTAGTTTGTAGTCACTGACGGAGTCGGTCTGTATTTCATGAAAAAAGTTCATGACAGGATGTTCCTCTCACGGGCCTGTTTATGAGTGTCAGAGCCTAGGGGATGTGGAGAGGCAGACAGTGTCTTGGTTGAGGTGAAAAATGAAAACGACTTTAAGCTCCTGTGACAGGTGAGAGTGGAGTGTTTGTTTAGTCTGGTTACTGTAGGCCCGTGTCCAGTCACCCAGTCCTCAAAGAGCCATTCATGCTGGAGTTTGTGTCCATAGCCTTCCTGTTGGGCACCTGCAGCCTCAAAGAAACAGACAGCATATAGGCTTTCATCAGGTTATAATTATACAGTTTTGTACTTTATTTTGGTTACTTGGATACCCACTTGATTCCATATGTAACAGAGGAGATACTTCTGCTGTGGGATTTTGTGCTTTTAAAGAAAGTAGATTCCTTTTTAAATGATTTTTGTTTTTCTAACAAATATCACCTTGCACTGACATTAAAAGTGTTTACAGAATTTGGGGTATATGTTTGCATTTTGTTCCTTTAGATGCTGGAAACATCAATGCTCTGTAAGACTAACTTTGTCTAACTTTACATGCTTGACACTGCACTGTTTTTGCCTGCCATTAGAAATGTCCACATGGCTTTCTTGGTTTCTTCTCAATTTTATTGTTGTTGGATATTCTAGAATCTTCATTATTTATAGGGCTGGTTTGTGTTCTCTGTCTCCCAGAAACAAGTGTGGATTCATGTTGGTGTTTCTTCACACCCTGCTTCTGAAACAGTCCAGAACAAAAACAGGTAGTCATTACCTGCTACACCGGGAGAAATCCACACTCTGTCACACATTTAGCTTGTTTCACCCTTGATGCTTTTACAGGCACCAGTTGTGGACATGTGATTAATACATACAAGGCTCAGAATATTTTTTCCAGCTGTGGCTTGGACCTCGGACCATTCTGATGCTCCTATGGCTTCTGACACGTTGTAAGTAGCTAGACCCTAGAAAGAAAGGAACAAAGGGCTTGTCTGTCAACCCTAAACTCACCAGTACTCAGCTGTTTTTGGGCATCATGGCTGGCAGTGTGTGACTCAGTGAGGAAATGTTTTCCTCCCAGTATTTCCAAGCATTTTGGACAATCTTTCTATTTTTACCGTGCTGACGCACAATCCGCCCAGCATTTTTCCATCCTCTGTTCATCCCCAGGCTCCAGTCATTGTGCACAGGGCATTCTCTGCAGCAGTAGACAGCTGTCTGTCAAGTGTGTTTTGGACTTGGGAGGGTCCTGCTGTGTTCACAGTGCAGTGACGTGTCTGACAAACTAATGGTAGACAGACACACACTTGGGAATCTTCCTTCCACTTGCAGTGTCGGACAAAAACACTTTCATGGGATTATATTATTTACATTATTTGGATAGTGGAGTGATCTGAGAAAATGACGGCAAGCAAGCTCTGTTTGTGACATTGCAGAGTCGCAAGTGAAACTTGTTTCTGTTTTGGAACCTTACTGTGATATGGCACAAATCGACAACCACACTTGGTTGCTGTCTTCCCTGGTCCTGGTTTGAGTTTTGGTGGAACTTGTATTTACTTTTGATGCTAATCCAAGAAATATGGGCTAGGTTTTCAGATCAAAATGAGTCTTGGGGTTCTGGGGAGGTGGTGTCTGCTTTTTTTATTGCTAGGTTTTTAAAACAAATGACCTTAACATCAGATTACTGGTCAAAGCATGTGCTGTTATTGGACACCCTATTGTGTAAACATACAGTGAGTCAGAGCACATTCCCCCTGACCGTCCAAACTGTATCGGAAAAATCAAATCCATCATCAGTCTGGAATCTCCCTTCCTTGGTTCTCCAAAATAGTTTTACTCTGTTTACGATTTTCTTTAAAACTCTTATGACCTGCTTGTCGGGACAACCTGCATATTCTTGTGCTTTACTCATAGCTCCTGCAAAAAATGGTGAAGGACATATATCTTTTATGGAATTTGACATTTATGAAAGGTTTTGTGGGTTCAAGTACGACATGCAGTGGGGTCACAGATGTCTGTTACATTGGTGATATCAAAGCAAACTTAATGTGGACATCATTGTTGATGGAATTTAACGGTGCAGTTCGGTCTGCATATAGTGACACTACATTCTTGCAACAGTGTGCTAGAGAAGCAGTGCTATGTCACAGCAGGGAGTTCCGGCAGTGTGGCCCGATCCCTTGGATATGTGACCCTGCAGAAGCCGTCTGTTTCTCTGGGATTTTGTTCATCTTCAAGCTATCGAAACACAAAACTCTTGCTGGGGTCCTGTATTCAGAGCGTTACTATGCCGCCTCATGCTCCCTGTGCTCTGACACAGCACAGGTACTTGGGAAGTGGCCTTGTGCTTCCATAATTTCTGCGCTTCCGCTGCACCGCATCACCCACTTATTGCCCCCATGTGCTTTTCATTAGAGAAACAGCAATCTGTAATCAACTCACAAGCACTCGCCCCAGAGCCTGATCTCCTGGCCAGCAGTGGGGACCTGTAAACTCCCCGGCGGATTCATCACCGACTCCTGGGATTGGTAGCTGGGCAGGTTCTTAGAACTCTAATATCCGCGTGTCTCTGTCCCAAATCACCCTGTTATCGCCGATCAGACGCAGCGCTGTGGGTGTCTGGCCACTGCCGTTCCTCTCCATCAACCCAGGGCCTCCTCCAATTAACTTCTGTAAACGTTGATAAGGTTTGTCAATATGTACACACTGTAGGGCTAACAATGTCCCAGGGATTGAGTAGCAAAGGTGGTGAATAGCAGCTGCTAATGGACAAGTAGTATCTGATGAATACATGTCAGTGTTATATATTTGCCAACTAAAAATGTGTTTCTCTTACAAGGGGATGTCCTTCATTATGTTATTTTTGTGTCGCCGTGTGCTGCAGATTCTACTGATCAAATACATTATCTTCTAATATCTTCTACAATCAAGAGGTGCTAATAAATGGGAATAGTTGTGTTTTTCATAGCTACCTGCTCAACTCTCTATTTGCATGTGCATGTGTTGTTCAGGAAAATTTCTTGGAATTATAGTACATCTTGCAAAAGCTGTTGTAGGGATAGGGTTTAGAAGCTTTTAGATGTGTCATGATTTTATTTTGGCACTTATTTTGTAATCAAAATTCTTTTCATAAGGTTAAGAATAATTTCTTGCATTAATGTATCAGTGTAAGGTCCTCAACAATTGTGTGTGTGTGTGTGTGTGTGTGTGAGAGAGAGATACAGACAGACAGAACACAGCCTTTAAGGTGTGCTGCACATCACAGTTTTATTCTTTTTTCTTTGCCGCAGCATACAAACACCAACCTCTGAGTTCTTCATCAGATATATCAGCAGCGGGTGTTGCTGGTCCTTTACCTCCTGCCAATGATAGTAAAGTGAACAAAAAAGAAATGAGACTGAGGAGGTCTGGGAGCTAAGGAGACCACTTTTTAGTGCTGCTTTTTGTTGCCTTTCCCCTTATTGTGAATGAGGGGGGCACAGAACCCCTTTTAGTGCTCACATGCATTACTTTACAATACATCTTTCACTGTTCCAAATGTGTCCCCTTCTTGCTGATGTTGCTTTTTGTATTCTTTTTTACTAATTTGGCACCAAATGTTGAATTCAATGTGAGTGTCTGTGAATGTAGTGTTTAATTACTCTGCAATTTACTGAGCTTTCGCTGTAATGACTTCCTCGATCATTTTAATGGTACTGAACAAATTTCCCCTCCCCACATTTTTTTCAGCTCCATATCAGACGTATTCTCTCCAGTGGCAAACGGAAGCTATGAGTAAGTGATCTGCCTTTTTATTTGAAAAATGTATTTTTTTATGTCACTAAACTGTTGCCTTGATAATCATTGCCTCATATTTGGAAGGTGCATGTTTTGAATTGCTCTGGACAAAGAGGGTTCTGCCAGTAAGTGAGCTCTAATAAATTTTTAAAGTCTGAGCCTCAGATCCTTTCTCTGCACTTTGGGACTGTCTGTTTCTCAGTAAGTTACCATCCCTCAGGGTCTGTCTGCTTTTCTCATTATTACAAAGGAGGCCTACAGGACTGAACAGATGTGTCACTGTGGCCTCTGCTATGAGCTTTGTAAAATTGCCTCTTCCTTCACCAAAATCTCATCATCTCCTGAGTGATCCTCAAGCTTCCTCTTTATTCCTCACCATCGTCTCTTTCACATGATTCACTAACATATTTGTTTGGTCAGTCTGTGGAACGAAATTGTGGTTCTGGGAACGATCAGGTTCTGTAGGTGTTGTGCATCTGCAGAGAAATTTTTGTTTGAAAACTAGTGTGTGTTTCATGTCTTTTTGACATTAATGCTGATTTGTCCTTCACAGTGCTTTAGTTAAGACAAGGACTTGGTTAAAGTTTGTCTCCTATTCATCTGTGTCTTTTAAATGTGATGTACAGTACATATAACTTCTACTTTAATCAAAAGTACAAAAACTGTTTGGTCTATCTAACTCATTCATAAGCATATGAATATTCAGCTCTCGAAGAGACAGTAGAACTTGTTTCATTTTGCTCCCAATAAGTCATTGGTTTCAACATGTTCCAAATAATTTAGATTATTTACTTGGTTTGATCTAAAGTAATAATAGTAATGTTTTGTAAGTAGCAAGTGGAGCACTGACTGCAGTGTATTTTACAGATAGTCATTGTCAGTCATATGAAGAATGAGCACTTGGTTTTTCATTCATTCTTTTAATGAAGTACCAAAAAAAGTACCAAAGTACCAAAAAAAAGAGCATTTAATCTCTGTTTAGTTTATCTCTCAATGGAATGAATAAATGTCTCCTGCAGCTTCAATTGTAACCATTAATTTTCCATTTTAATCGGATTTTACTCAAACACAATTGCGTTTGTATCCACATGTGATTGTGTAGACAGAAGCTTAGTTGGAAGAAGAAACACTGTACATAAAGTATTGATCTGTTTATGTTAGCACTATTAAAATTACTGTAGAACATTAATGTCATTGATAAGGATTTGTTTTGTGGGGGTGGATTCAGTTATAAAAGTCTTTATGGAGATTAATGCCCTAAAGCAACTTTTGCATAGAGGTGTGTAGCAGTTAGGACTGGTGACCACACTGATGTATTTCCCTCTCTGCATTTTCACAGGGCAGGAATATGCATGCTGTGCAATTGTTTTAGCACTGAATACCGAAATCCATAAATCCACAAGGTTCTGCAGAGATTCGATTTGTGTAGCATAAAAGGGGCCTTTGTTTGGAAAGTGAAAGACCTTGAACATTTGGTCTACACTGATGGATTACAGACCCCTGTAGCTCTTTGATGGCGAAAGGCTAATGAGAGCGGCAGGTGATTAACAGTTATGTACAAGGAAATGAACCTAGGAAAGCTGGATTCCATTCTTGGTATCGGTTGGCTAACTCCTTGTGGGGGAATATTTTTATTGTAGGAAGTGAAGCCCAAATTTTTGTAATCCGGTCTCTGTATTCTTTGTAGTAATCCGAGAGTCATTAAGAAAAGGGACGATTAGTGACAAATAAGCAGAGCTTTCCCATAAAATGTTTTACTTCCATTTTTAAAACTGGTCGTCTTTTCTTTCCATGTACATCAGTCTAGTGATTTTGAAATGTGAGCTTTGCTTTACAGCAAATTGTCTACCATGATTTAGAGAAGCTCTTAGTTTTTACAGCTTAGTTTTTTATTTGATCCTGTTTGCAGTGGAAATACTGTGAAAACCTTGAGGAAAACAGAGGTTTGTTGTTGCAGATGGTGACTTACATGCTGGTTGTTTTCAGAGCAAAGCAACAGCACAGTGAGAACCATCTGCGGTGTCACTTTTACTTGGCAGCCGTTGTATAGCGAAGACCCATTTTCCTTCAAAGGTTCAGAGGTGTTGAGAGCAGAGGACAAGCAGCCTCTGTCACTGTGGGCTCTCACCATTGCTCCAGTTACTGGTGCTGATGACTACTGATGGTGCTTCTAGAAGCTGACTTTGGCACGGGGTTTATTGAGCTCCTCGACCCACTGACCCACAGCTCCTGTGTAGGTGGTCCCAATGTGTCCTGTTTGTGGTTTTTGCATGCAAGCTGTGGGTTGTTGGTGCTGAACCCAAACCCTAAGGCCAGACTGGGGAAATGAGGTCTTTAGGTCATCTGCTAGAACTGACCTCATGTAATCCCATCAGGGTGCAGCCCATGCTATGCGGTGGCATGTTCTGAGCAGACAGGGATGTACATCTGTAGACTAGGAACTGTTGTTCAGGAAGTGGCTTGTGAATAATTGAATTATTTAGGCAACCTTCACATACCTAATTAGCATCAGGCTTCCTGAAAGATAAATAGACCATGAATAGACCATTGCAAGTTCCTAATTAGCATTTGCTGAACATGTTGGGAATTATTAGCAGTTGTTTCTCCGTTGGTATGTTTGAGTCTATGCAAATATTTTCAGTGCTTTGCTTTTGTCAACACATATCACAAAATACAAATTTAGTCTAGTAAATACCGCTGCCAGAAAGAAATGAAAAACCATTGAAATTATTGCAATTATGTTTGTAATATGCTGGCAGCCTGTGATGTTTTGCAGACTTTTGCTTTATTCATACTGTTTGACTTATGTTCGGATTTTTTCTCCATTTTTTTCCTTTGTATACCAAAAAACCCTGTCTACCAAATGCAGTGTCTTGTTTCTCTTAGTGTCTGCAGATGCATGAAGAATAAAACTCTGTTGCTCAGATGCTTGGGGCATGTCGAGTAAAAAGGCAGAGGTAGCACATAGACCTGTGACTTGTACCTGCAGACGCACAGATGAAAACCTGCTGTAGCTTTCAGCGAAAAGCCAAATGCACAGGAACTGAGGCATCTTGTGCAAAGTACAGCAAATTAGTCTTTGGTTTGACTTTTCACTATGTCCTTTCACCAGACTTTCTCAGCACCCTAGCACCAAGAATTTGCGAGAAAAAGAACAGAAAAATAATCTTGGGAACGAACAGTAAAATTAATTTCTTCAGGGAATTTTCTTTTCCCATCTCTGAGGGCAGATTATTTTACCTTAGTTGTTCCACGTAAAAATAAATGATAAAAGATGGTTTGAGCCAGTCGAGCCAGACAGAGCATCCAAGACGTCCATCAAGTTCATCAGTAAGCCTTTGCTCTTTGCAATTAAACTCAAGTACAAAACGTGAATTCGCTGATGCTGTAGTAAATTATTGTGGCTCAAGAAATACACATGCATATTTTTATGGTATATTTGACGTGCATGAAATAGCTCTTGGCCGTTTCTGCTGGTGTTTGGGCTTCTTCTGCTACCCCGTCCTGCCGCGCAGTAAACCTTCTCGTTTTGGAGAAGATCGGATTCATAGGATGGTCTTTTCTGGCCTGAGCCAGGGCTTGTCTGGGCCCCAAAGAACTGTGTGAACCAGAAGCAGGAAAAGCTCCTGCTGTGGTCTGTCCCAGTGCCTCTTACATAATAAAGAGTCTGGTCTGGTTCCAATTGACCACGTCCCAGCATGGCTTACAAGGGCACTGCATCGTGTCTCATTCTTAAATGTGTGTCTCAAGGTGGGAATTCTACTGGGAAACTGAGTTATTGTTCGAATAATAATGTTTTTGTTTTTTAGTGTTTTTGGCTCCCATTTCAGATGACCGGTGTTGTTTTACTGCGAGCTGTAACTGCTGTGAAACCTGTGTTCCAGCTTGATGGAAGACACCCCCAACCGAAAACGGCGAGCCTCAAGCCCCTGGGGTGAAGTCCAGGCTCCACACGTCTCCTTGAGCAAGCGGCTACGCAGGAGCTGAGAGGAGCAGACTAGAGAGGGATGCAGCACCAAAAGAGGCACTGCTAACCCTCTCAGGACTCATTATATCCACTTCAGAGGAGACAGCTTTAAGATGCTGAAAAACGATCATTTTTCTAGGTTGATTTTAAATAGACCATAAATGTGCTCCTTTTCAGTGAGCTGTTAGTTAATCTTATTAAAGTTTTTTTTTTTATTACTTTTTCCCTCAACTTTTTTGAATAACTTCTTTCTATGTCTAGACAAACGACATTGATGCGCTTGTGAGGTGAGAACTCTTGCTGCCCCAAGCAGTCTGTTTTAATTTCAGCTTTTTGTTCATTTGGGCATTTGGCAGCCCTTCCTATCAAGGCTATGAGAAACCCCAGTTCCCTAATTGCAGAAAAATACTAACGTCAAGAGTCCAACCGCAAGGAGCAGGGAAATAGACAAACAAATCAAATTCTTTGAGTCATTCAAAAAACATTGCTGCTTAGGGATATGTAATTCAACTGAAGAAGAGAAATGAAAAAATGTTTGGGGGAAAAATATAGAGGGTGATATTTTGGCAGTTTGAATCAGGTAGGTTTTGCATTTCACAGCAGAACTAATTCAGTCTGACGACAAACAGACGATAGTTTGCCTACAGCAGGTGCACTTTTTATTTTGACGCTACATTTCATCAAGGGGGTAAAAAGTCAAGCAGAATTATCCAGGCTGTTTGAGCTTTTTATGTCTTTTTCAGAATGGCTGGAGATGTAAAAATGCATCAATTCAGCTTATATTTAATGTTATTTTAGAGTGTCAAGTGTTAGATAACTTGTGGAAGCCATGATCAATGTTGTACCACAGTTCAGCTGAGTAAAGACACAGGTGGAGTCTGAAGACCTCTTTAATTTCCTCAACAACTGCCTTCTAACGTTACAGGTAACGCTGTGTGTGGTAACAATGTTGTGCTTGCAGACCAGCGGTCGTATCCCTTTCTGAAGCTACTCCTTTCTTTCTGGAGACAGGACAGTACTCTCTGTATTACTTAGTCTGATTGAACAGTAAAGAACATGTGCAAACTCAAAACTTAGCCCGAGTTATTTCGTGCTTTTGAGGCTTTTCTGGTTACATGATGGTCTGATAGCCGCTTCCATCGTCTCAGGTCTACTGACTGAAAAGCTGTTATCTGCTCAATAAAATAATAAAAAACTCAAGTGAATTTGCCTTAATCTTTGAAAGAAGAGAAAACATGCAAATAAAAATGTGCCCAGACTCAAAACATTTTTCTGATTTTTTTTCTTTTTTGCAAAAAGGCAGTTTTGACACACAATTAAAAATGTCTGTTATAAGCTGGACCTCAACTATTGTGCTGAATTTTCTTAGTTGCACTTTCATAATTTCTTTTAAATTATTTTCTACAGCAAAGTGATGACAAGTGACAATTCAAACCCATTCAAACCTCTGAGAAGATAAAAAGACTAGCTGAAGGGAAGCTGAACCCACGGGAATCTATCAGATGGGGAAAATTTAACACTACCTTGTCACCCATAGCGAGTCCCCCATTGCATGTGATGTAGTGGATTGTTACACAAGGTCACTGCCAAGAATCATAAACTTTTAGGTACTGCAGATAACAATGTATGTTAGCTCTCTGTAGCTCTCTATTTGCAGTTCTGAGCAGGTCACTCTAATGTCTTATGATATTCCTTTTTTCTCGCTGTGGGTCCGTCTCTTCTCTCTCCTTGTCAGTCAGATCCAGTTTTAGCAGGTGTGGGGAGGTAAAGTCAAGGCCTATGAAGTTGCTGGTCACATGTAATTCTTTTGGAGCACTTAAACATAAACAGCCTTCGAAATGAATCTGCATTATTTTAAATATTGGAGAGACTATAACTGGAGCACTGAATGGAAAAATACTCATTCACAGGAATAATGCACTACGTGTTAGAGGCTGAGGAAAGGGAGAATCAGGGATGCGGCTCAGGCGGCAGACCTCAGTGGCTACCTGCATGTCCTCACTGGAGTTCAACTTAGAACAAACAAAATTGGTATTCGTGTCGTCTCGTCGTCCAAGAGCTCTGACAGCCAGCACCACCAGGACACACAGGTGTGATCCAAGTCAATGCTTTCTGGATTGATGCGACTTTTTTGGCTTCCTCAAATTTTGGCAAGTATTGTCAGAGTTGCTGCATTTTGAGATGTCACCTCCTGTATATTTACAAGCATAGTTACTGCCCATTAAATCCGGTGTTTTTCTTTCACTTAAGTATCCAGTACATTACAAATCATATTCATCCATTAGGTTTGGCTTGTGCTCCTCTTCTCAGAACTGCTGAATCCCTGTCTGTTTTCAAGCAGGGTCTCAAAACATTTTTTTCAGACCCATTTCTGTCCTGATTGCCTACATTACTGTACCCCCCTCAATTCTGTATGCAGCTACTCATGTAATAATAGATTGTCTGACTGTATTTTGAGATTCACATATCTGCATTTATATCTGTCTGTCAGTGGAATGCTGTGTTCATCTGACTTTTGGAGAAAAGCATCTGCTAAATGAAAAAATATAAATTCAGTTTGTGTTGAGCTGCCATGTAACTACAGTTGGCTTTGGCTGTACCCCGGCTGTGCTTTGGTTCTTTTGAGGTTGAAGGTCTCAGTGGTGTCAAACATCTGGTTTACACACTGCTTTGCAACAGGACTCCTGCAATCTGATCCCAGGATTTTCTATGCGGATTATGGACCCCTGAGTCCAACCCTACTCTGTTTGGCTGGACTAGGTTTCAAAGCAGAAACTCTGATGGGTGACCTGCCTCCGCTGCCAGGGGTTAAAATCTGTGCCCACATTCTCAGCAGCAGTGTCTCATTTGGTCTTGAGGGTCCCAATAGACTTCGAGCTCTGATGAGAATTTAGCAACCAGGTTACAGAACGTTCCTTTTTGCCGCCAAAATCCACCCTGAGAAGTGAGAGCTACTCTTGCATTCCTCCCTCTCCACTAGCATGCCCCCCATGGTGCAGCTCCAGCATGGAAAATCTGATGAGATTCTCCTGCTCTTATTGGGATGAAGCTGCTGGTACCACATCTGTTTAACAAAATCCAGATGAATCTGTGAAACAATGACCCAAGTTTAGTAATGACTGCTGGCCTCCGGTAGGTCGCTGTGTTGGACCCACAGAATCCACTGTCTAGTGTCTAGGCACAGCAGAAAAATAAAGATAACGATAAATAAAGATAACTTCTTTTTCTAATTTATATAATAATGCTGCAAGAAGTGACAGAAACTAAATACACTTTTAGAAATATATTTTTTGTTAACATTTATAGAAAAGTTTTGGGGGAATTATGCAGTCAAATTATTTTATAGAAAAAGAAGATGGGGAACATTTTCATTTGAGAAATATTTTTGCCATGATAATTCCATAGTCTGGTTGTGTTTCTGATTATCCCCAATGGTACCCTGTGGTTCCCCTGTGAGCAATAAGCTGCTGTTGATTCAGAGCTTGGACATTGTGTTGCATAAATGTTTTTGTTCCCTTTTTTTACTTAGATGTTTTTCTCTTATGGAGAAGTTGCTGTTTGGTCAGATGTTGGGGTATGAAGCCAGAGGCATTAATAGTTATTGCTCATTGGCTTGTGCTCTTTATGGTGAAAAGGAAACCAGAGGTGCTGACGTCCTTCACAAAGTGGCATGCGAGTACAGCTCACTCGCCACCCAGCTTCCTGAGGATGGAGGTAAAGCTGTTATTTGTAGCCCAAAGGTAAAATTTCACAACCTATTAAAGTCCCACTGTGTGGAAGTATATATATGATTTAGGTGACCATGTAGTTAATTCCAGTTCTCAATAATATTTTCATTCTTCAGGTTGAGGGACTTGTGGGGGCATTTAACAAAGTGGATGGTGCTGGTATCTCAAACCTCCTGGGTAGTGGGTTCAAATCAGAATCAGTCTGTGCAGAGTTTGCATGTTCTGTCAATGTTTGTATGGCTTTGCACCAAATGCTCTGGTTTCCTCCCATATGTCATTCAAACTGATGACATAAAATTCTCTGTAGTCTGTGGCTGTGTTTGTGAATTCCCTGTTGTGAAGGGTGTGCCTACAAATGTTTGTAAGTGAACTCAATTCTCTTTTTTTTCACTATTGAGGATATGCTTTTTTTCCAAGGGTGTTTGAGTGTTTTCTTCACTCAACTGCTTATTCTTTGCAAAGAGCAGTAATATTTTCCCCCCTCATGGACAGAATTTACACATCTCTGGGCATAAAACAGTAAGTAAGGAAGAGCTACGTAATGTATCTTTTATGTGCTTTTACTAACAGCAGCTGCCAGCACCAGTGATGTTATTGAAATGTTTGCATTTCTCTGATTTGGGTGATTACTCGGAGAGGGTTTTTTTTGTCCAAGGGAGGTGTATAGTTACTCACTTGGTGACACTGGCAGATGATGGAGCTCGAGACATTCTGGACATTCCGTCTTTGCCCAGAATGTGGCAGTGCTTTTCTATGCTTCATGATGGCCCCTGCTGCTTCAGTCCTAGCTGCTCAGGGAGCTCCATCCAAGCAACACGTTTGCTGCAAATCAAAAAATATACATTGTCGTTAAAAAATGGCGAAATACTGAAAAAATGGAGTGAATTAATTTCCTTGCTATCGCTTGCACACATTTCCTGGAACGGTGACCTTTATTTGTGATCTGTCAACACATTTCTTGTAGCTGTAGACCCACGTTGCAAAATGTCACACATTTTGAGCAAAATAAAACACAGGTTTGAAAAATACAAACTGTGGCCATGCATAAATATAATGTTTTGAATGAAACAGAAAACCACAGGAACTGGTGTAATAATATTTTTCACGCCACAGTTGTAAAGACAAGGGTACAATGAGTAGAAATGTAATCCTAAGTGGTCGAACCTTGAATGTATGCTAATAGTGGCTGTATTGTGTGTGATGTTAAAGCATCTTGTCCTTTCCAAACACAGCTGTTTAGTGCTTCTGCTTGTGCAGCCCAAACTGGCAGGCCACTGTTCCTCAGTTGGGAAAACCCTGACCTGCTGGTGGTGTTGGCAGGTAGTTTCACCCAACGCCTCACTGTCCAAAGACCTGGGCTCTAATCCCAGCTTCTGCTGTAGTGCCCTTGTATGACAAATGAGCTGTTTCACGGGAAAAGAGGGGACACAGATGCAGCCTTTTGTTCTTCTCAATACTTTATTTTAAAGTAGTCAAGTTGGGTTGGGGAGAACTTGCAAACTGTCAGATTCAAACCTACAGCTGAACTCACATCTCAGGCACTTTGGGTCACCAGCACTACCTGCTGGCATTTGTACATACAGAACAATACAGACAGGGTGTCTGGGGGTGCTGAGATAAAATCTTGCAAGTTATGTTTCTTATTTTTATTTGTGTGTTCTTTATATCAGTATGTCTGAAGAAAAATTGAATTAGCAGCGGTCCCTGTGGATTTCAGTGGCAGCCAAGAACAGATGAGATCTTATGAGTGTTGTTATCAGCAGTGGTACAGCAGGTTTTATCTACAGAGGAATCATGCTTTTCACCTTTCTGAAAGAATCATTTTCTTTGAATAAATGAGGTGGGCAGTTATTGTTAAACTCAGCTGTCACTGAAGAGGCAGTGATTCCACGGTGTCAGAATAGAATTATATTGACATAACAATCTGTCCTTCTCTCTTGCACACTTGTATAAGTGCAGGATAACAGTAAAGTGAACCTTTTACCCTTGAAGAAATGTGAAATTTTACTAAACTACCCAAACAATTAACTTAGCAAGCAGGCAGGTGGGGCAGCAGATGGCCTGTGGAACGAAGACAAGGTTTCCCTGAAGCAGAACTTAATCCAAATTATTTAGCTAAAATAGTCAGATGGATAAACAAGCAAAACTGTACATTAATTGAGATATGTGTTTATATACCTTGGTAAAAGGTTAATGGGTGTGGAGCTGTCACACTTCACGGTCTGTAAAAATAAGGCCATCTATCCAAAATTTTCTTATAATGAAGCTTCTTAAAAAATGTTGCTCTTTAACTACAGATGTTGTTATATAATGTCACTGAATCACAGCTGCTGGTACTGTGAATCAATTCAAATCAGTTTTCTATATTTCTCTAAGCTACCCGATGTGGTCCATCCATCCATATCTATCAGCCACTGGTCCAGTCAGTCAAGGTGTGGCTGAATGGCATGTGGCTCCATGACCTCGGCCTCTGTGAGAAATATACACTGCCCTGCTGTTGGCTGGGGAGCCCTCCTCTTCATACAAGGCCTTGTTGTGATGTGGCATGTGCTACAATGTCCACATGTGTCTGTGATGCTGAGAGCTGCACTCATCTCATCTTCCACAGCGGTGTTACATACGTGAGGAAACTTCCCTTTTCTCCTGCTCTTGTTTTTCCCCACTTTCTCTCAGTTGTGCAGCATCTGCTGGGTGCCAGCTCTGCTCTGCCTTATATAGTGAGATCTCTCCGACGCTGGCTCTCTGCAGGGAGACTCTTTCCAGCAGGGGTTTGCAGCTCTTCATTTATGGTGGTGTAATTAGTTGTCCTGGGAGAAAGTGCAGATTCAATTTATGGGCCATGTGGACATGCGCCACCGCAGGAGTAATCACATTATGTGTGACTGTAACAGAATAAAATGTTGTGTCATGTCCCATTCGGAAAAAAGAAAGGAATTGTGGTTCGCATTGTGCAAAAGCTGGAAACCCAATAGAGATGTTCCTGGTTGGTGAGACACTTGGAACTGCAGGTATTGCACCTCAAGGTCTGACACCCTGGTGACTGGGCTGCTTCTTCGTTGGTTGTGGCTCTCTTGTTCTTTCCTGTATCTCACATTCTACAGCAAAGTGCACCTTTTGTAGTGGAGCCCTGTAAATGCTGATGAATGTCCCACTTCAGCAGGAGGACTACGCACCTCTTGCTTTCTCATTTCTCCACCAACACCTTGTGATCATTCCTGGGTTCAGGGGACAGAACCGTGCCTGCAGAGAGCTTTTCCAGTTCATCAGAAGGTAAAGAATGTAAAGTGCAGCTATATAAACATCTGAGGGTTTATTACTAAATGTATGGAGACATTTCTAATGGAAACACATCTCACAGAAGGACAGTATGTTGTAGGGTAGCTTCCCACACAGAAATACACACACATTCACTGTGTTCACAATCCAACAGTCCATCCATTCATAATCGATAACCATTTGTTCCATGAGTCTTTCCCAGTAGCTCCATTTGAGGCAGGGTGTGCTCTGAATGGGATGCCAGTATTTCATGGGACTGGGCCAAATATTGAGCTGCTGATCAGTGTGAAAAATAAAAAAAAAATTAATGACATTAATTTATAGTAAACATCAATCGTAGATATATTTCAAGTCACAAGAAAGATCCTGAATTATGCTTATCACAGACGTCATCCCTACCACATTTGCAATAAATTCTTTCCCAGGAGAAAATTGTGGATCTGCAGCAGCTAACTGTAATCACAGTTTGTAAAGTGTAAACACATTTTAGCTCATTTGCAATGATGTGCCTTTTTTCGTATTTGGACATTGGTACGAGAGGTGTTCTCACAGTGTTCCTCACAGGACCCCATTGAGTGGACAGACGAGAGAGGAAGCCCAGGTCAGCGCAGACGGCTTGTTTTTTATTTGTGCTGATGAGTGAATGATGATGGATAAACAGGCATAAAGGTGAGTCATTTCAGATTTCAGGTCCTGGGCTTTCAGACCTCCCAAAAACTAAATTCTTGTGTCATATTTCTAGGATGTTTATTTCCCTTATTTTCTGCAGTAATCTCTGGCAAGCAAGTCGAGGGTCTCCTGCCAGACTGGTCTTAGCCATCAGCGCAGGAGAGAATTTGCAGTAATGGGCAAATTTTAGTAACGCAAAAGTCAAATATTAATTTTGAGCTCACAAATGCCCAACCTAAGTCTCTGTTTCTTTGTTTTGATAAATTTCAATCATAAGGTGAAATCAGACACCAAACTGGGTTATAAATGTTTCACCACTCACTTCATTCCTGAATGACCAAATTTTAATGAATCACATTTCAGTTTGAAAAAGAAACAGAAACACAAAGGTTTAGTTGTAGAACTTTGGGTCAGATTTTCTGTGTTTTATCACAAACATAAAATGCTGGTGAAATTTCAACAAATACGTCCCACTATATATGTGTGCATTATGTGTGCAACATTGAGACATCCTTTTATTTATGCCTATATTTGATATGACAATTTCATTCATCTTGTTTCTACTTTGAGAAACTCCACAACATCAAAATTGTGACCATAACTTGTCATGGACTGTGTTTGTGTTTAGAATGTGCTGCAAAGACGGAGTCAGTTTGTGCAAAACAATACAAACCATTAACATGTCACCATAGCAACGTCACATCTGTACTGCTTTTGCCCAGTTGCTTTGCTTGAACATCATGAGGTGTGTTGTAATCCTCGCACCTGTTACCAGGACACCCGATCAGTTCTGCTGCCCCAGGCTTGTTCTCGTGAAATCGGTCACCTGCTACCTTCCCAGATAATCATTTTTTCACACTGACTTCTTGGGTGCTGGAAATATAAATTAGTGGCAATTCATTTTGAATTTAAATGATGTGAATGTTGGGTTTGGCTCTGAAAGGAACATGGCGATGTGGACAGGAGCAGAGCGCCACACGCGTTTTACTGCCCATAGAAGCAGTAGGTGCAGGGGCGTCCACCTCTGTGGCTTATCGAATGACTGGCCGCACCCCGGTAAATTACACTATGCTGAAGCTCCTGCAGCAAAATAAAGACAAATCTAAAGCAGTGTTCTGTGGTTTCCTAACAGAACTCGTGACAGGAGTTGGAAGCCACCCATACATCTTCTGTCAATTCTCTCCAGAAGGAACGTTTGCATTTTGGAGATCAGGCACTCACTCACTTTATCAGTTCAGTTTTATAGAGCTTTTTCCTATTATGGTGACACAGAGTTCAATGTTACAGTAAAGACAGGTCTGCTGTAGCAGATTTCATTGCTAAGCTAGCAGATATTGGTCACTATTTGGGAAAACCAGCTGCCAGGTGATAAAAACAAAAAACTCTGGGGAATGAAGAAGGGGAATAAAATAAACCTTGGAGGGGAGGGGTCTAACTACCAGGGCTGCGACCTCCTGTGCATTTTAATGAGGTGACGTGGGGACCTGTGTTGATACATCTAGTATAGAAACCAGCATGCTGATCAGTGCAGATCTATAGTTTGTTAACTCCTCGTTCAGGCATTTTATCATTCTCTCTCTCTCTCTCACACATGCACACAAAGTCTCTTGTTCTTCCAAATGTGAATCGAGGCCACAGCTACCCGCTAAGCCACTGTGGTGCCCAGGAAGGGGATGAAAATGCAGAATTAACAATGAACTAAACCAAGGTAATTAATGTGATAAGAGTTGGACAACACAGTGGGAGGTAAATGATGGAATCTCCCAAGCTACAGTGGCATCAAAGAGAATTCATTTTATACTCTGTACAGATGTATCACTGTCTAAAAACTCCATTAATATTTAACCTTGCATTTAATTACTTTGTCCTTTTTGGTTATTATTTCTATGGTGTCTTCAGGATGTGTCTAGGGAAGAAATAAAAATTCTTATATTGTGGGGGAGTCCTAGTTCAGCTGTAAAATCCAGATGAGACAGATGAAATTATGTAAATTAGGTCTCAACAATGAAAAATCTCAGCTGTTTAAACCTGGTACAGGCAGGATTTATTGCATGGGAGGTGTGTTTTTGGTGAGATGTAGTTTATTGAGTTACAGCTTCTCTTTGCCACGCAGGACCTGTACAGTTAATCGATCAAGTGAAGAGTGTGATTTTCAGCTGCAGTAAAATATTATGTTCAATATTTGGAAAATGGTGTTAAAAACTGGCTTTGCGGAGCTGTACTCTCTGTACCAGCAGAACTGGGGTGGGGAATCTGGGAAAAATACAATGAGTTGCCAGAGTTAAAGCCAAGCTATCATAATTATTATGTTATTACTATATCGCCGTTCTTATTCAAATAGTCATTTTTTCATTGTTTATTCAGCTGAACTCTACTGGAACAGTGGATGTTTTGTACCTTCTGTGTTAGAAGAAGTGGGTCAGAATCCAAATACTGGTGGCAATCTAAGATACAACAGCAAGGAAATGTTTGAAAAAACTGTTGAAAAATCAGTTAAATATGAAATCCCCCCCCCAGTGTATTTTGAAGGCAGGGTATCCAAATCACCTCTTAAACACATTTAAAGCTCAATGTTTTTTGGCTCTGCAGGCTTTTGTCTGCCAAATATCTGTTTCCAAGCACAGCTTGTAACTGACCTGTTACTTAAAGGTACTACAGCAGGGACCCTCCAGGGGACCCTCTCTCCTGTGTCCTTAATCATGCTAGCACTTTTTGGGTGATCAAAATTATTGCTGGCAGAGTCCCATAGTGCTTTGTTCTGCTCCCCCTTTAGGCAGTACAGGTTCAAGGACAGTTTGAGTGGTAGCATCAGAAAGACCACAAGTGACCCTATCACAAGGTCCACAGTGGTCAGTTATGTGAAATGAGGGCAAGACAGAAAGCAGGCTCACATGCTGGTGCATGTATGTCCTCCTCAGGTATAAGGATGATGACGTGCTTTGGCTGAGGTCTGAACCCTGCACTCCACCCAGCAGTCATACAGGACGCCATGGACCACGATGGACCTGCGGCAGCGCTGGTCCCTCAGCCAGATACAGCAGGCACAATTAGGTAAAGTAGCTTCATCCCAGGGAACAAAAGGGGTTTCTCACACAGGATTCTACCTGATAGCCTGTTACCTGGAAGCCCTGCCCTCCACACCAAAAGCAACAGCACTGACACACTGGCAGTGACACCTTTTCAAGGTGCTGTGCAATTTGCTATCCTTCCTCCCATAGACTGTAGTATTTACTTGGCTTTACTGCTAGGACTCTAGCTACAGTTATGATTTTAACTTTCTGGGTGCCTTGCAAAAGTATTCTACTGCTTACTTTTATAATATTAAGTTTATGCAAATTGATGTTGACATTGTTGGGTGTAATAGAGTAACTAGCTGTTTACCTGGTGATGTACTGAAGACCAAGGAAGATTGATTCTGAACTAAGGATTTTATACGGTACAATAAGACTCTTCCTGGGTACCTAAAGTATGAGGGGCTGCTTTGTTGGTCCTGATGAGGACAGGTGCCTCAGGTCCAGGTTTCATCACTACGAAGAAATTATACGTTTATTATCGATTACATTTGTATTCACAGGTGTCTTTAAATTTGAATGCGTTCATTTGCATTTTCTTTACTGTGGCCATTTCAGAACCACCAGTTACAGCTTTCCCAATTGTTTCCTTTTTTGTCATTTTATGAACTCTGCTCAAATTCAGTCTCAAATTCAATCTTCAGTTTCTGCTGACAGTGAAGAGAAACTGAATTTGAGGCATAAATGTGTAACTTTTTCTTTCTCTTTAATTTCTCATCTGTCATATGAGTCACAAACATTTTGTCCGGCATAGCTTGATGTTCCAGGTCCGTTGTGGCTGTAGTCACACATTTCTTCCCCAACTGCAGTCTCTATAAAAAAAAGTAATTTATGGTGATAATCATTTACGATTGTTTCTTGTCCACCTTATCTGCCCTACATTGTAAAGTCGCAAACTTCCCTTTTTGTACAGTAGTCCTAAGGTTCTATTAATAGAGGGCTGTACGAAAATAGTATTATAACAGTAGTGTTTACATGCATGATACCTAAAGTTTTATGTTCAAAGTTCAGTCAATTCAAGCATTACCGGGCCTATACAGTTTTGTTTAATATTACCTGTTCTGTATAATTTTATTCTTTTCTCCTTTTAAGTGTACTAGGTCTCCAATTTACATTTACACAGTACAGTACAGGCCTCCTTTGACTGTCTCACTAGCTGGTTTCTGTTAAAAACCTCAGATGAAGCTGAACGAGTTAAAATCTGCTGTCAAATTTTTGTTTATTCCATTTTCATTCATTTGCAGCATTTGACCAGCAGACAGAGGCTGTAAGCTGGAAGTTACTTTGCATGAGATATACTGCCAACTAATGGAAACTCAGGTGATGTTTTCTCAGCAACTATTTTTGTAAAGAGGCACATGAACAAAGTAGGTATATAATGAGTGAAATAATTAAATGGAAAATGTATCTTCGGAAGTCAATAACATATGAACGCAATAAAGAAGTATAACGTGGTACGGAGCTGACAGAGTTTTTGATGAACAAATTTCACAATTTACAGTCATCAAGTGAAATGATCAATGTAATTTTCAGAGAAATGCAGTTAATTTATTTCCGTAAAAAGAGATGGTCAGCAGTGTGAATGCGATCGTTTCTTCACTTCTGCAGATTCCAAATGGGACAACACCCTGGTGGTGACATTTTCTCCCAGTTTTGAGTATTAAAAATGAGTCACAACGTAAAGTCCCTGCAGTTCACTCAACGGATGCCTGTAAATCCTGCTGTGGCAGACAGGAGTTCATCTCTGCAGCTCCCCAGCAAGCAGCTGCCTTTACAGGTAAAATGAAATTAGGTTTAACTTAAATCCCCCATAAATTTCCTCTGGGTGGTTCAGAATTTTAATAAGTAAGCAGAGCCTTATTTAAGGTCCGTCCAGCATTAAAACCATATTTAGAAAGGCTGTATCACTGGCATCCTTGCAAGGTAGGCTTAAAGAAACAATGCCCCTTGGTTGTTTCACATGAATGGATTACATGTTTAATCAGCAATTTTTTTAATCTTAATTTATATATCTTATAAATATATTAGGGACACTGATCTGTGTTGCTGCAGATTTTACATAAACAGATCACATGTCTGCACTGGTCATGTTGGCACCGGGTGGACATACAGTTGACATGAACTATTAACTGCTTTGCAGGAGGTATTTGTCTTGGGGGTCTGTTACGTGTCTGTGTTGCTCCTGCTGTTTGGCAGTTGTTTTTCTGTTTTTCCCCTGTCTCTCTTCTGTTCTGTGTCACAGGTGGTTTGCTGCATCCTTCAATCATCAACAATCAACCTATCAGAATGTGCCAACCGATGACCTGGGGGCGGGTTTTCCCTTTGATAAGCAGCACCACGACACCCCCAAAGCTAGCTTTTTGGTTCAATCGTTTGTTTGCTGTTTTTGCTACTTGTATTTGACTTTTTTATATTGTTACGTGTGACTTCTGGTTTGACTTTGTTTTGGCTTAAGAATTCTGGTTTTGGATAGTGGATTTGGTCTAGTCAACTGTGTAAATACTCACGCACTTGATTTCACATTGTTCACTGGGTTGTTGGCTTGGATGGAGAACAGGGTAGTATGTGTGTGCACCTACACTGTACTTCACGTAGGGTTGTACGTACTGTTTAGACACATTAGGTAAGTGGGAGGGTGTCAACCCCTGTATTTTCTATGTTAGTTTAGACTAGCGTAGTTAGCTGGATATTTATTTTTTTTCCACTACGTTAGGAATAGGTAAGACACTGCAAATACAGATCAGGTTAGTGGCAACTTTTGTCTCTTTCTTTGCTTAGGCACTGTCCAAGTTCTCTATCCAGGTTAGCACCTTTGTTTGTATATACTTGTATATTGTATCACGTGTGTCTTGTATCATACACTGAACGAATTATAAACCACCTATTTCACTATTTTTGTGTGGGCTGCTTGTTGTTTATGCTCCCACTCCGCCGCCTAGACAGGAGTCAGTAGTGGGGGCGTAACAGGGACCCTCCCGGAAGCGTTTTGTTTTCCTCTATTTCCGCTGGTGCAATGGTATCCCTGCAGAGTGAAGCAGAGCTTCATGGGATACTTGTCATCTTCATACCTGGGACCCAGCTAAAAAACTATAGTTTGGGTCCAGTGTTGCAGATCAGACTTTCCTTGCATTTGTTCCATGTGATGTTCAACAAATATACTGAACAAATTCACATGTTAAAAGATAACCTGACAGAAGTCTACTCTGAAAAAGGTGAATAGTTTTTCCTCAGAAACTTTGTTATTATTATTATTATTATTATATCTTCCAAAATGCTGAGATATTGAAACCTGCTGTGTTTTTTTGTTTTATTTAATTAGCTCATCTTTTCAATCAATCGTAACATTTTGTGATTTGTTTGCCAATCAAATTTTATTCTTTTATGTAAACAACTGGCTTTCTTTCAGTGCTGGAGCTGAAGCACCTTTCTCCAAAGTGAAGCTCAGTTATCAGGAAACAAAAAGCAAATTTCTCCACAGATGATTCGTGCACCCCTCAGTGTTGGGTATGAAAGAAGGGCCTCAGTGGGACTTGAATTCATGACCATTTTAACACAAGCATCACTTATTAATTCATGTTCTTGCCCCCTGACAGTTGATTATAAGCTATAAGTCAGTCAGTCAGATGTATCTGGTTTGCCTTCTCTGTTGTGCACTGGATCAGAAGATCTGAGAAGGGAATATAGTTATTAGGAAAGCAGTTGCATCTCACCAAATCCCCTGCTGGGTTCGATACAACGATGGACCCGAAGACCCTGGTTCTCAAATCTGAAGAGACAGGCTGCAGACTGAACACCTCTGCTTCCAATCACAGCTCCACCAACACTAACCCTGTGACTGCTTTGCCCCAACAACAATTCCCTGAAAATCACAGTTTTAAACAAACCATTTGTTCAGTCTCACACATCTGTTATCGCCCCTTATTGCATTTTTCATATGGCTTCCACAGTCCTAACAGATCTGCTGTCTTACAACAAAATTCTCAGTAGAGAGAAAGTAATGAAGGCCAAGTTCAGCAGGAGACCTTTCTGATACAAGGGTCACCACAGTAAACACAGTCCAGAAACAAATATGACCCGCTAATAAGGGCCCGGTTTAGGAAGGAAGAGCAAATAAAGAATACGTGTAATAACAGAGGAGAGACCAGAGAAGCTGGGCAGCTGGACAAGCATTTAGAGTAGAACTTATGACTGTGGGGTTAAAGGCACCTGGGGACCAAGCCATGGTGACATGACCGGCAACTGAAAGGACTTATTATATCAGCAGACAGAGAAGTCCGACCTCCGTCTTGTCAGGTGAAAAACATATCATAATATAGCAACTGCGTTATGCATCAGGATGCAAACTGTTGTTGTCACTCCTCAGGATGGTATAGTTTTAGTTCTACCCACCATCACACAACTTTTAATCATTCATGAGAAGGAGATTAGAAAAAAGGCACAGGGAAAATTATCTAAATGGATCGAATGTCGGAGGATTTCTGTATCAATGGGAAAATGGAAGGAAAATTTATTCTCCCATATTTATAATCTAAAGCTGAAGGTGGCCAAAGAGATTTTGTGAAATAAGAGGATTATTCTTGTCTTGTGTAAAGGAGATTAAGCTCAGCACTGGTCCTTGTTTGTTTATTGTGATGTGTCCTCTTCATAATATATGGAGGAATTAGATCTTGCTGGTAAATGAACATATGGTCAGTTTGTCGGATGGTTGAGGATATGATCTTCACCCAGATGGCAGGACCATGTTAGGCCCTTGCTGTTGATCTGACAATTGCAAGGAGCATTCAATCACTAATATCCCACTTCTTCCCTTCCCTTCAATTTCAGGAATTATTTTGGGAAGAACTTTTGGGTTGCAAATGAAAAATCCTTCTTTACACTACAGCACATCATTCCAAGAAGTGCCACCAAAAACTGTGTCTCTACATGGGTTCAAACAAAAAGCTAAACTGGGAGGAGACGCAGAAAGCAGTGGCTTATGTGGCAGTAGCGGTGGCAGGAAGCACTGGGGCCTGCTCTTTTCAGATGTGGATTTGAATCCCACACTTGGGTTTCTGCCCAGAGACATTTATTTAAGTGACTCTAAAATATCTGCATTGTAGGTTCGCCTGCTCTGCTGTGTGAAGAGGTAGTTATTTATAAATACAATAGTTTATTGCAGCATATCTACAATTATAAATCATCTTGGGCAAAGGCATAAGCCACATACAAAATAATAATAAAAATACACTCCGCGGGCAGAACTAATCTCACCTGCATGTCCCTCCAACCCCAGAGGAGCCCCAGCTCTGATTTGGCAGTTTTACTAATGTTTCACTTATTGGTTCTGTACACAAGTACAAGTATAAAATCACTTCCAGCTTAATTTGTAAACATACCAGGTTCAGGGTGAGACAAACAAGGGATGAATGTGGATGGATTTTGGCCACAGTGATCAAATACTTTGTCACACAGGTAATGAAATAAAATGGCTTCTCTGCCCTGCAAATGAGAAGCCAACAAAACCCCAATGAAGGAACTTCTGCACTAAACCCTCAAAATCTTCTCATTCTGTATTAGACTGGCACTGGTTGGATGCTGGAGACAATGTCTGAAACATGAAACTAGAACTGTGTACAGATATATAATTATAACTGGATTTCTTACAGTAACTTCCTTCTTGAGGTCAAACTCTTAGCAGCTGGTGGTGGTCTGTGGGTGGCTCTCAGCAGCCAGTTTTGGAGATGTGAAAGATGAACGTTTGGTTCTGTGGTGCGGTAGGGAGCCCAGGGGGTTGAATCACCAGTTTTGCACCCAAAGGACCCACATCTCAATCGCAACATTCTACTGTTGTACCCTTGAGCTATTTACCCTGCATTACTGCAGCAAAATGTACCCAGTAGTACAGGGTGTTTCAAAAAGAACTGAACAAATTCAGAAATTACTCAGTAACTATCATATGAACATATAGTTCTTATTTTTTTCCTAGATTTTGTTTTTGAGTCTGAACTACATATAATCAAATTGTAGGAAGTGTTTGGTTGCAGTTATTGCTGCTAAAGGTGGTGCAGCCAGTTATTAAGTTCAGGGGGTTTACTTGCTAAGTAACCATTTTAAAACTGTGTTATGTCTTTACTCAGCTTCCATTTGTCTAATATTACATTTTGTGCAGATCTGACCCCATCAGAAAGGATGCCAATACTTTTCCGCAGCACTCTACTTTGTTACTGAGTAATAAATATGTTTATGAAAGTGTTCCTTTTCTTAATTTGCTGTAAGGAGCTTAATACTGTAAATCACTTTGGGGGGAAAGCACCAGCTAAATAAGTAATGATTGCATCTGACCAGCTCTCTTATGTACAAAGACACAGTGATCTGCCCAAGTATTGATGCTTTATGTGCAACGCATTCAAAGGCATCAAGACGGGAAATTTTCTCGGGTACCCAGAGGCCGCAATGGATAGACAGCGTCCAGCACCTCTGTAGGATGTGGGGTTTAATGCAAACCAGCCTAATTCATCGCCACGCCTGTGAAGTAGAGTCAGGATCTGCCAATGCGCAATAGAGCAGAAAAGACTTTGTGAGAAGAGGAGCAGTAGTCAGTAAAAGCTGTGTTAAGACTGTCTAGTGTTACCCTCAGGCTCCTCTGTTACCATAAGTAGGTAACACAGTGCTCAGACAGTGCTGTGAAGATGCTGTGCCTGGCCAGGGGTTGAGCACCTTGTTTAGCTGCAGCTCAGCTTAATAACCAATATCCCTAAGCAGAGGGGAACCACTCCAGCCTTCCCACCTTGACCCATTGTCTGGGGAAGGGGCTTCTGCCATGAATTAGAGCTAAAATGAGAAGAGAGTGATTCAGCTCTGGCACTGGGACACGGGATGCCGTTCCTCTCATGCAGAAGAGCACTGGTTACTCAACAGGTCGACACCCAATGGCTTAGATCTAAGGGCGAGAAAAACAAGCTTCAGTTCAGACCCTCAGAACCTCAGCAAGTGGGATCGTTTGCGACCTGCGATCACCCCCAAGGTGTCAACAGGAGCTGTAAACAAAGTGGCAGGTGTTTCCACGAACTCAGCCTGGGACCCCACATTAACATAGATGGCAGCCCCAATACCCATCGCTTATTTATTTTTGCACTGCAGAATAGTTGGCAGATCACTTTAGACATGAGGAGAGAGAAGCTGCAGCAACAAACTCTCTGTATGAGATGTGGTTTTACAGCCTATGCAGAACCTCAGTATTAGCCAGCTGTTTTCTGTACAGCAGTGGATAATATAATAATTTCTTTAAATTGCAATGTGCAGTAACAAGTGTTTTTGAGAAATGGAGCTTAGTGAAACAGCTGCTACAAAAGCTCATTAATACAGTATAGTGTTGTATAAATGCAGATTAAAAACTAGGCAACGCAATGCAAAATAGTGTCATTGTATCTTTAATAATGGTGAATAAACAGATGTATTTTGAGAATAACAAATGTAAAAAAGAGTTTTTTTCACTTTTTTTTGAAGTGTAGTGGAATCTTATGATGAATGACACAAAAGGCTAAAATAAAAGAGCATCATTGTGAAACAGCAATATAGGAGCTATTATTGTGCTTTGATTTCCATGTATATGCTGTGTGAAATTGCATTTAAATCACAAAATAATACTTGTGATGTAGTGAATGGGTCTCACAGTATAGGTTGCTGCCCCCCAGATGTGTCATATTATAATTTTGCATTTCAGATTAAATGGCAACTGTGGAAATATCACCTTTTGCCAGAAAAAAAGCAAATGCAGAGATGTTTTATCTTGTACATTTCCTAATAGCTGCTAAGTAATCTGAGTTAAACTGCTAAAGGACATCGGAGTGGGGGACAGGTGACACTATCTACTGGGGCAGGGGTCACCAAGTGACATTTAGATTCTCGGTGCGTGAAGCAAATGCAGAGGATGCAGTGACTCACTTTGATGGCAGAACTGGGGGGTTTTTGGCTGTTCTCCTCCTGCCAGCTGTTAGTTGTGCTCTTTCGAGGCCGAATTTGTACAACCTTGTCCTCAGCATGCCCCGCCACCGGTCCCCCCCTTCTGCTACAAAAAACTGTGGTTTCCATCAGTTTACTTTCTCACTCTTTACACCGCAAAAGCTGTGGCTGTGTCTGGGCGTCTGTTCATATTAGATTTGACTTTCACTGCACTAACCCTGCATTCTCTTGATGGAAATATTTAGGGGAACAACTACGTTTCGTGAGCAGATGTAATATAAACAGTGAGATTTCAGACTTGGCACTTTAGGTTGTTATTCAAATTTTTATGAAGAATGAGATAAGATGTGTTTTCGGGCCAGTTTTTTGAAGGTTCTCAGCAGCTCGAATGCTCACAGACTGGCGACGGGGTCCAGAAAAGATGTAGAAACACAAGGACTGGTTTAAACAGTCAGCTATCCCCTGAGAACAAGGCTTTAAGGGGTGAGAATAAATTGAGCAATAAACAAATGGGTCTCAGTTGAGAATCCATTGAAAAGTATAATTTTAGTGCACCTCATTTCACATCAGCGGCCAACATATGTTAATGGGCATGGTGCCATTTCATTTTCAACTGGCCAATTTTCAAGGCTATTACCTTAAATCTCAAAAGAACTCAGTTTCTCGCCATTACTGCCATCAGAAACAAATTCCCCACAGATCCTCCCCCACTCAGTGCTGCTTTTCTGCTTGCTGTGCCACTGGCCCCCCCAGCAGCCATATGGGCAGAGCAGCATGGCGACGGATCACTGGCTGCTGTGCCCCCCTTTTGTGACTGTAGGACACTTCAGCAGGTGTTGCCCGTCTTCACCGCAGTGAGTGAACCTCCGCAAGACCCATGAGGAAGTCACACTGCACTTCTGTCTATTTTCATTCACCGCTTTTCCACAGTACAGCCACAGTGGTCTGGAGGTAATATAACTAATAATTTCTCTGGATCATATTTACTCACCACTGTACATCCAAATGTTCCAGAAACATACTGCAACACTGCAAAACAGTCTTGAATAATAAAAATTGCAAGAGCTGGAATGTAACATGAAACTTAAATTTTAACCTTTTCACACTAATCAATAATCCTTTATAAGCCCAATTTAAGCCATTTTTAAATAATTTTTGAGTCTCCTCTCAATGTTTAAATTTACTGCTAAAAGATGTCCTGTGTAGTAACTGCTCCATATCCATCTTGCATAAACCAGGTATCATTTTCTGCATTGCCTCTTAGGCACTTTATCACCACACCACAATGGTTGCTAAGGACTGCAGTTTGTGACCCTGAAGCTCATGGTTAAATATCCATTCTAAATAAGTAGCTTATAATGTTTTATATTTTATTAAGCATGAAACTGATTAACAGCTCCTACAGGAGAGTCTGTCAATGTCACCGACAGCAAACACTCAAATTCAAAAAAGTTCCTGCCAGAAAACAATATAATCCCTGAAATAAGCCAGATGTTTTAAAATCATATGTGTTCAACTCCAGCACTTATTGTATTTTCACATTTAAAAATATATTGTTAGATAATTCTCCTTACTGTGTGTGTCGTTTTCACCACAATTTGCTGGGCTCCAATAACAGTTTCACTTTTTGATATTTTTATATGTTTTCTTACTGCCATTTCAGTAACTTTTCCCTGATTTACTGGATCAAAACAGGACAGATATAGTGCAAAAACAACACAAATAGCTTTTGGATTTGTTAAATTGTTTTACTTGCTGCTGTATTAAATTGTACTGATGAATTAGAGATTATATGGCCATATTCAGCATTTTGTCTGCCAGTTACACTCACCTGCCAACAGGTCTCAATACAAAGTATTCAAATATTATTGTAGTTGAGAACAAATGCTTGGAATGTGTTATCTGGTATTAATCCCAAACACTGTATTATGCAACCAGTCAGTATCAGAAACTAATGTATAATAACTGTGTCCTGGCAATTTTTGCATCATTTTCATACTTCTGAAGATAAATGAAAGAGAAGCGACTGAAGCTTTTCCATATTTAGTAAATGAATGTTCAAAAATCATGTTCTCACTCTGCCGTTTTCGTTTCACTCTCACTTGGAGATCCAGTGAAATCGATGATAAACATGACTAAATCAAATATAAAGTCGGATCAGATTACACTTTACTGGTAAAGTTTCTTTCAGACACATTTAACAGAACAGAAGTACATTGTTAGAGCACAAATATTATGTGAAACGTCATACACCATGTGACTGTGGACTTTGGTGTGGGGTGTAAATCTGATGTTCGGTTGAGTGTTGAAATGGGTGAAAATAGTGGCCTCGATAACTTTGGATGTGACATGACAGTTGCCATTAGTTGTGCAGCAAACAGACAGGTCACAACTATGCAAATAACATCCAAGTTCAGCACCAGTGAGCAGAACAGCATCCCAGAACCCACCTGCAGTCTGGTGCCAGTGAGATAGACTCAATCCATCCATTTTACTTTAGGGGTCCTCAAAATATGGTGTTAATTTTACTTCTCTTATCAAATGTAACTATTGTCATTCCTTGAAGTCCCCAAAAGCACCATGAAAAAACCTCCCAGACTCATCTACTTGCAGCAGGTTACAAAGTGAATCTGTTCCTGCATGTGCAACAAGATTGGCGAGGTGCTGCATCAACGTGAAACATGAAAACACCATTTTACACGACTTCCACATGGAAGGAGACCCCCATTACCAGTGTTTAGATATGGATAAGCAAATAAAAGCTAGAAAGGGGGCATTCCTGACAGAGCCATAGTTTGGTGATTATTTTTGGCTTCTTTTTTGGTGGCTCAATTTTTTGTGTCCAATGTGCCATCGCAGCCGCTCTGATGTACGACCCTGAGAGAAAACAAGGCCAGACGGGGAAGGTCATGTCCTACCACTGATGTGAGAAAACCATTTGGTTTCAGGTTCAAATAGATTATTTCACGATCGGCACATTTCGGGAGATAAAGGGCGAGTAAATGGCAGAGGCGGCATGTGTGATGATAATAGGGAAGAGGGGGTGGGTCAACTAGCAGCCGCATGAAACCTCAAGAATGCTGCAGGAAAAACAGGAAAATCTGTCCCTTTACATGAAATCTCCAATGAAGGTGTCTGCTAAGAGAGGGAGTTCTGTAAAATTATATTTCTTTCCCCGGAGTTGTGAGACCAAACCACGCTGTCAGTCACATACGACACACAGTGCTTTGCAAAGGTATTTATACCCCTTGAAACTGATGAGCGTTACCTGGATTGCAAATCATTATCTAGGCAGTACCTTTATTGAGAACTCAGATGCTCTTACAGTAAATTGCCAGAGACAGAAAAAGTTATTGTTGGTAGACATTTCAAAGAAAACTCAAATATGTGTGAAAGTATATTTTTTAATTCAGGAAGTGTTGGTGACTTTGAAAGGGTTTGAAATTGAACATTTCTGCATGGCACTACACAAAACTGCAAAATTTTCCCACAAATCCACCACCATCCTACCTCTAGCTCTTTTATCCAAAAGTTTACTGGTGGGGGTCCCTGTGGGCATTGACTGTAAGACCAATTTATACGATGATCTAATATTCTAACTGCACCATGTTATTAATGTAGCTGAAGGGCTGGGAGGGGCTCAAAAGACTTAAACTGACCACCTACAGGCTACAAACCCACTTCCTTATCTTGTAGCTGAAATATCCTGATGTAACCCTGAGGGCGGCGATGTCTTGAGAGTGAAGCTGGGCACTGGGGGGGTGTTTGTAGTGATTTATGTGGGTGATGTCCTTCACAGGGTGGCCTTGTAGCAGCCAGAACAAGAGCTGGGCAGGGAACTGGCACCCTGTCACCGAGGCAGCTGTATCTCCCACTGCTAGAGATGCAGCCTTGGGCCTCAGGACCTTTGACCGGTGCACACATTATTTACGATGTCCACACATCTTCAGCAGTGCTTCGTCACCGAAGACACATCTCACTTGGCGCCGGTGAGAAATTCGGGCCCTTGAGTGGAAGACCATCAACTGGGTAAACCGGGTTATGTTTAACTGCGTTGTTGGGATGGGTTGGTTTTCTCTGCATTGTCGCAGTTGGTCAGATGCTGTCCTCAATTTTCCAACACGTATGCATGAGCGCAAAAGTTTATAGTTATGATTTTTTTATCATCATAGAATTTCCCAGAATCAGCTGTGCCCCGGTTTTGAGAATTCCTGTGTAAATATTTGCTTATAAATAAACAAATAAACCAATAAATAAATAAACAAATACATGTCTTACTGGGAAACAGTAGGTCGGTACCCAATTATACTGGCCACTGGCCAGGGGCTGAACCCACACCGAGGCGGATAGATGCATACAGATAAGATGTCAGACTGTCATTATTTGCAGTTTGCTGGGTAAACAATAAACAGGCATCGCATCCTTTTTATAAGCCTGCAGTCAGTGTCACACTGGCCTTCTGCAGCCAAACACAGAATGGAGAGGGCTTTCAACTGAAAATGTTCACTTCTTCCAGTTTTGTACTCTTCTCCTTCAGGCCACAACCATCTTGTAGACCTCCTTCTCTCCTGCAGGCCTCTATCCAGCATCCCAAACAGAGCTGGAGCAGGACTTCAGATCCTCCAAAATGTCTGCATACGGACCTGCATGGGGCCCCAAGATGAACCTCAGCTGATGTTGCCCTTTTATGATCTTGACTCATTAGAATGTTGTTAAAAAATAATTAGGTATATTGGATGTGCTAACTGCCCTCTGCCCACTAGCTGGACTATAAAAGAAGCTCCTCTATTTGTTTTAACCTGCAGGTCTATATTGACATTATTCAAAACAATATAAACCACTTAAACATTTACTCTTTATTTTGACCCAAATCTGTTAGAATTTTTGCTTTTTACGCCATAGAATAGATATAAGAATAAGATTATGAGCATTACTTAAAGACATTCACAGCTAAAATAATTATGTAATGTCAGAATATTCAGATCCGACCGAACATTTTATCGTTCGGTCAAAAATTCCATTTAGTGTCGGTGCGGTGGTTCCGTCAGCGCTGACACACCGGTGCGGGACAGAGCGCCACCTAGCGGCGTCCCAGGTCCTGCTCTGTCCTCGGCGAGGAGCGGCGGCAGTATAAATACCAGGATGCGGTGCGTTTCCTGCGGGCTGCGGAGCCGAAGCTGGAGGC
The DNA here is from genome assembly GCA_900497675.1 of Arapaima gigas. Taxonomy (NCBI): domain Eukaryota; kingdom Metazoa; phylum Chordata; class Actinopteri; order Osteoglossiformes; family Osteoglossidae; genus Arapaima; species Arapaima gigas. Next base: position 595,767 of record UFQX01000091.1, on the reverse strand, counting down.
GCCGCTTCCGGGACCGCAAATATAAGCCAAAGAGATGCGGGATAAGAATTTAGAAACGGCGCTCCTTAAACCGCAGATCGGACTGAGTGAGATTTTATAAAGTCATATTTGCTGCTATTAATTCGCTTTCTGCAAAAAAACACAGGTATGCGTTTTATAATAATTGTTTAATAATTAATAATAGTTGGCTGTTATAACGTGTCTGGATTAATTTTTCATAGTCAAATATTTGTCAGTTCGGTTTTGATCGCGCGGTTTTCATTGTGAAAAAAAATCATTTTTGTTTCCCGCTCATTTAATCATTTCATTTAATCTCTGGGGTTTTTTCCCCAGCTGTTTGAATAATTTGAAATAATAAGTTTGTATTTCCACGTGTGCGACGGCGGGAATGAGACGCCGACTCTCGGCGAGGGGTCCGCTCTTTCCCACCAAGTTCTCCCGCCGGGAAATACAGCTCAGCTCGTGCTTTTGACAAGTTTTAAAATCTTTGTTCTAATGCGATGGAGGGCCTTTTCGGCGACCGGGACTTTAGCTCGGCGAACGACTCGTGGACGAACTCGAGCGCCTCCCCGGGTGGCAACGGGAGCGCGATGCCGCCGCTGAAGCGCAACGAGGAGGTGGCCAAGGTGGAGGTGGCCGTGCTCGCCCTCGTGCTGCTGTTGGCGCTCGCCGGCAACTTGTGCGTCCTGCTGGCCATCCACACGGCCAAGCAGAGCCAGTCGCGGATGTACTACTTCATGAAGCACCTGAGCGTGGCCGACCTGGTGGTGGCCGTGTTCCAGGTGCTGCCGCAGCTCATCTGGGACATCACCTTCCGCTTTTACGGGCCCGACCTCCTGTGTCGCCTCGTCAAGTACCTACAGGTGGTTGGCATGTTCGCCTCCACCTACATGCTCGTGCTCATGTCTGTGGACAGGTGCGTGGCCATCTGCCGGCCCCTGCGCGCGCTCCACCGGCCCAAGGACCGCGCCTACGTGCTGACCTCGTGGGCGCTCAGTCTGCTCTTCAGCACGCCGCAGGTGTTCATCTTCTCGCTGCAGGAGGTCGAGCCGGGCGTCTTCGACTGCTGGGGGGACTTTGTGCAGCCATGGGGTGCCAAGGCGTACGTGACGTGGATCAGCCTGACCATCTACGTCGTGCCGGTGGCCATCCTAAGCGCGTGCTACGGCCTCATTAGCTTCAAGATATGGCAGAACTTCCGGCTCAAGACGGCGCACGAGCAGTACATGGGCCTCATGCCGCTGGGGGCCGCGTGCGCCCCGCTGTCGCGCGTCAGTAGCGTGAAGCTCATCTCCCAGGCCAAGATCACCACGGTGAAAATGACCTTCGTGATCGTGCTGGCCTATATCATCTGCTGGACGCCCTTCTTCTTTGTGCAGATGTGGTCGGCGTGGGACCCCGCGGCGCCCCGGGAAGGTGGGTTCGGTGCCCCTCTTAGCATCACGCTGTTATTTAAAAGAAGTAATGCGCACGCAAATATTACAATAGGCAGTTGTTTGCCAGACGCCGTTCCTCCCACGAGTGACCTGTAGTGCTGAACAATCGACTTTACACTGATTTACCCTTTCATACCACAGGGCGGGGATTCGAACCCAAACGACCCCCACAGGAATAAACCCAACATCCAGTTCTCCCAAATCCTAATCCAACCAAACGCTGTAGAGGAAAATATTTTAGTTTTTCATTAATGTTCTGTAATTGAACATACATGGAGGGTCTTTGAAATAGACGGTGGATGCAGCCCGTGATGCCATTTTATAGAAAATGCAGCACAACTTTACAACTTCGATAACATAATTTTATTCGGAGTAAAGGTATAAATTATGACCCACAGAAAACGGTTATGATCATTCTTTGTCACTATATTAATATTTTTTCTTTATGAATGAAGCGTATATAAACCCTTTTGCTTTTGGTGTTGGTTCTACCTTTATTTGCCCAATTAAATAAAAACTTTAGCGCAGACCCCCCTCCCCCCCCGCGCGGCCAATGCAGCATGAAATGCGCCGTATTCCTCACATAACGGGGATAAACGGCGTTCGCCGTAAAGCGACTTTACTCCGGTGCCGCGTCGATTGTTGAGTCGATCGCGGACAGTGAAGGATGTGGAAAAACGTGGAACTGAAACTGGGTGACCGTCAGCTGGACACGAGCACAGTGCACATCTCAAAAGGACCAAACCTCACAAATACCTTGCAAACACCCGGTTTCACATTCGAAGGTTAATCTTTTTCTTCCAGAACAGAAAAAACGGTTTCATTTACCCGTTGGCAAACACGGATGTTTGAATCAAACGATATTTGACATTTGATTTTCTTTGAAATTGCCGCTCACCTCCACTATAAACCACTTTGATTAAATAACTTGGCTTCGTTTAAAGGCACCGCGCAGAAGACCGACAGCTTTTACAGGCGAAACTCCCCACATATTAAAGCCATCTTTAGTTCATCCTTACCAATATTTATCTCAAACTCCACTCAGCACTATAAATAATGTTTTTTTTTGAGCCCCCTTAGTACCTGAGCGGTTGTTAGGTCCCCTCAGCATCACAGGAGGAGGAATTCTGTACTTTATACTGTTTTTCCTTTTCACGTCTTTTTTCTTACCGCTTTAAAAGAGGTGTTGCCCTGCTCCAAATGCAGTCCCTAAAGGCTCAGTGGGGGGTCAGAATCTATGTTCTGTGGTTAAACAGAGGCAGGAGTTATGCGTTGCTGGTGCTACTTATAGTACATGCTTATACATCTGGGCAATTTTTTACATTAATCAATTTAAACACACCAGATTTTGTTGCTGAAGGGTACTGCAGTAGGAGATGGGATTTGAACCAGCCTCTTTCTGGTCCTAAGGCAACATCCCTGTAACCCTCCTTGCTCTACCTGGTCATCCGTTGTTCAAAATGTGCATTTCTCCACCAAAAACACAGATGTCTCCTTAAGCCACTGATACCTTGAACCCTCACCTTCTGGAGCAGATTTGCTGTTCGAGCAGTTGAGGAACGCAGTGTGTGGGACTTGGAAGTGACACGGGTCACATTTGCCAGCAAAAGAAAAATTAGCAGTGACACAAAATAGAAAAATGAAGGAGCATCAGTGGAGCATCTTCACTGAGCCCAAACCAGCCATTTAACTGTAAACAGGTGACCTTGTTTTACTGTCTTACTTCAAACATCTTGGCATAACATCTGTCTTCTCTCTGGATTGTCATTAATCATAGAATACAAGCTTCCTCTGGATTTTCTTCAATCCAGACTGTTTTTCTACTGTTCATAATAAAGTTACAATGAAAATGTAAGAAATCAAAGCTGCCACTTCTCTCCATAGCTTATGGAGGTGAACTTTTGATAACCCACAGGAAGGCCAGACAACACCACAAAGAAGTCCTGCTAGAAGCTCCTTGATCTAGAGGTGCTGAGGGAGCATGTGGTCTGAGATTTCAGAATGATCAGCTACACGCAGCCACACACACTAACACACTGAGTCTCACTAGCAGATAAACTTTTGGACAGATGGTTGTTTATTTATCCTCGGTTGGAGAAGCGGCATTTACAGAGTGTGTGTGCTGCACTGAAGCTCAGGAGTGACAGAGTGGTTCCTATATAATGAAAAAAGCCCTGGACAAACTTGTAAATGCCGGGTTATCTTTAATCCTGTAAGTCCGCCATTGTGCCGATCCAGCAACCAAATGGCATTAATTACAGAAGCCAATGCGTGGCGGGGATTTGCTGCTGTGATTTTGGCCATAATTTAAATCTGTGCCTCTCTCTCCACTGGAAATCATAAGACATGGTGGATCTGGAGGGCTTTCAATGACAAGTGCAGCAGCACCATGGTGTAAAGTCCAGGCATCTCCAACACAGCTCAGTGCCTGCCTGCCCAAACTGAGGTGGTGTGTTACCGAGAACCAACAAACTGCCGGTGTGTCTGCTAACATCTCCCTGTCTGTATTTCTAGCAGAGAGCGATGATGCTGGAAAGGAGTCGCCACTGAATTCTCCAGTTGCAGGGGCTTTTTAGTCACTGTTGACCATAAAACCTCCCGCAGTCGAGCAGCTAAGGCCATCAGGCAACTGAGTTTACAACCAGAACGTTTCAGATTTGAGCCTTGGCAGAAACAGCACTTAGCCTGAAATTTTTGGGCAAATAAAGAGCTGAATAAATGGAAAATGCGCAATGTGGCTGAATCTGTAAACCGCTGCTTTTGATAAGGGCGTCTGCTGGGTGAGGAAGCAGCCAGGATCATACGCAGACCTTCTTTACCTTCACGATGCACATTAGCATCTTGCATTTAATTCAATTCCTGTTCACATTTGAATCATCTCATTTTGAGCTGGTCACCGAGATACATTTGGGATGAATTGAGTGCTGGGAAATAAAAGGCAACATTCATTTGTCTGTGTAATGCCAGGTCATTAAATAGATTTATTCATGTCTGAGAGAGATTAGCCTGAATTGTCTTTATCATTCAGCAGCGATTTCCCCCGCTTAGCGTGAAAGGCATGGAGAGACGGTGTGCGGAAGGTTATATCTCCCATAATTCCTCTCGACTCTTTGCTAGACCAGGAAACAACAGCAAGGACTGAATTGGCCCCTCCTTCAACACACCTTTCTACCTGTCAAAAGTCCCTTATTTATACACTTCTACACAGGATTGTGTAACCTGTAATTCTACAGCCGGATAAATTTGCTCAGAAAATGGTGTTTTGAACAGAATTTATTCAAAGTTTGTTAGACTCATCCTATTTAACAAATTACTAACACTTTTGCTTTTGTTATGTGACTTCAGTTTTACCAACTGGACCGAGGAACAGGGATCGAGCAGCCTTGGATAATGTTAATATTTACTTTACTCAGTAAAATTGGCAAGACTGAGTTTTTTGGAACATACTGTACCAATTGGACGTTATAAATATGCTTTGTAAGTATTTGGTATATTTGAGCAAATCATTTCTTCCAGTTTCCTTTCGTAGGATGTATTTTGTATATCAGATCATACAGTTTTTCACCAATAAGCATTTTAAGTGTTATTTTTTTGTTTTTATTTTATAATTCACTTATTTCATGACATTGTTCAAGGCAGCTTATATTGCTTGATAAGCAGCTTTACATTGATTTGCCTTGTTTGGCAACAAGGTATTTTTACTGTATCTATTCAGGGGAGGTGCCTTGGTCAAGTGGGGTTGAAACTGGGGACCTTTGGACTGGAAACGGCAGCACTGACCTGCCCCCTCCCCCACCCCACCTGCGGTATTAATTGGAAGGCTTCAATTTGTTGTCGTCTTTCCTATAGGAGGTGTCTATGTGTGACTTGGCTGAGTTAACTGGTTGTCATGATTGCACCTGTGGTTTGATGGCGTTTCAACAGAAGAAGACCTGAAACTTCCCTGGTTGCTGTCATGGTCCCAGTGCTCCTATCTGAGGACCTGGGTTCAGGTGAACTAGAGGAAAGTTGACCCTGTGATGCCGTTCCACCAGTTTTCATACTCCCAGCGGGCTGGAGCCAAAAGAAAGATTAGTGGTGAAAGGAGCAAAGTCTGACTAATCTGCAAAATGTCACCTCGCCGGAGGAGTCGGCACAGCACAAATGCCACCTTTCGCAGGAATGCGTGACACTTCACTGCTTATAGCCCAAATTGTGTTTATGTCTGCACCCATATCGTGGTAAAACTGGGTGCAGGATTCTGGGTGTTCTGACAAGCGTCCTGTTTCTTTTCCACTCAGCTGTGCAACTCACATTCTGAATAATTTTACTGCATCAACATGCATTTGGAGGGGACATCCAGTATATACATATATGTACTATTTTTGACAGGCACTAAGATATAAATCCAGTGGTGTCATTATAGTCATACATAATGAGATGCATTTATCGGACCTCTGTTTTATTCCACAGCTCTTGGAAATGAGATTGTTTCATTTACATTCTGTGTCCAACTGCATGACGTAGGAAAGTGTTTACACTTTCACCTTGAGGCATTTAATGTTATTCATGAAGAAAACCAAGGATAGTAAATCAGTTGGGGTGGGTTCCAGGACCAGAGTGGCTTGCTCTGCATTGTACAACCAACCTGAGTCTTTTAACTATTTTCTAACAGCTATTAAAGTGCCAGCATTAATCAAAATACTAGAGCAATAACCAGGTTTTGTGTTTCTCTTGCTTTGCTCCCCTTGTTGCTCCTTTCCTCCCTCCCTCCCTCTCAGCAATGCCCTTCATCATCTCCATGCTGCTGGCCAGCCTCAACAGCTGCTGCAATCCTTGGATCTACATGTGCTTTGCAGGCCACCTGTTCCAGGACCTGCAGCAGCGATTCCTGTGCTGTTCCACACGATACCTCAAGTCCTCACAGTGCAGCTGTGATCGCGACTCGAGCCGCCGGAGCAACTCATCCACCTTTGTCATCAAGAGCGCCAGCAGCCAGAGGAGCATCACGCAGACGTCCACTACGTGATGCCTCCCCTCCCCACGTGCTTCCTGCTCCTCTCCCTCCTTCGCATGAAGGATGTACTCTATTTTGCTGCTTCACGTCACAGGCCTTCCTCCTCTTCCCATAATGTAACACAACTTTTGTCTTTCCAGTGTAAAGGCTGATGTAACAGTATTGCACTACTTTCATATAACGTCAGCCAAATAGTCAAGTTTAATTAGTGTCGATTTATTTACAGTTTCTCTGTAGATGCTCAAATATCTCTTATTTTGTGTTTGTTGGATGAGGTTTGTAGATGTAAAACGGAAATCGGACCTTGTAAAATCAATGTCATCCACTGCAATGCAGTGGGAGAACAGATCGACAAACAGGTTTTGCTCCCTGATGCTGCGTGGGATCAGCAATCAGGTTCTGCTGACGCGAAACCGCCTGTGATGTGGTCACGAGGGCTTTTTCAGATGAAGATTAATGTTCTGTTTCATTCACTGAGTTGTGTTTTCCAGCTGCTTGTTTCTCACTTTTTGGGTAATGCTGCTGAACACCACTCCGTAGTTCAGGTATGTTCAGTGTCTGCATCTTTTTGTTTTACAGGCTAGTGTCACCAAGCAAAAAATGAGACTGTATTTTTATTTATTTATCATATCAAACTCTAACATTTCAGCAAATTTCTTATGCTCAAAAAATGGATTTTTGTACGAAGGAGAAAATTTTAAAAAAAGATTTAATTAAAAGATGCATTTGAAGGGTTTTGTATTTTGTGAAATGCCTTTGTAAATTGTCTTACATTTTATTTTAATTGGACCTCTGTCTGACTTTCCTCCTTTTGTACTAAACTGATTCCAGACACCAGGTATGTAGCTTTACAGTGAACAAGTCCACCCTGTAAATGCAGTAGTTCTGCTCCAGAATCTCATATTTTCCTGCACAGCTCTGACAAACACACAAGACAGTGACTGACAGTACAGAGACAGGTCAGCGCTGTTAACATAGTTTTTGTCTGATGTTTTTCTCTAAGGAGCTCTTTACCATGAAGCTTTTAAGCACATTTTTTGCTGTAATGCTGTTGACTACGGTGTGTAAATGTGATGCACAGACAGTGTTCCATCATTTTTCTACATAATTTTGTTTAACATGGCTCAAAAACACCTCCTTTAAGTTACTGCCAAAAGCAAATCCGACTTTCCTCGTGCCATGTGGGATGGAGGTTAGGAATGAAGTTCCATTTTTAGAAATAATTGAATGCTTTGTTTCACACAGCAGTAAACAGGCTTCTTCTATTGATCCGCTACTGGCTTGGGGGGTGTAAGATAAAGGAAAAATAAAAATTTACAATACATATTATTTTTTGAAAGTTGCTTTGAAATGTTGAATATTTCAGGAGTTTCATTTACCCGTGTCTTAATTTATACAGAAAACTTTCTTTACCTTCCTACAGTGGCCTTAAGACTACATGAGAGTAATGAGTTTTTTTATATTGTAAATCATATGGCAACTCTTTACATAGGATTAACTATCACATCCCCCTCAAAAAACCAGGTTTGAATCCCACTTCGTGGTGCAGTGCCCTTGATCAAAGTACTTACCCTGAATTGCTCCAGTAAAAATGGCCCTGCTGTATAAATGGTATAACTGTAAAACTCTTTAACACTACAGGTCACTTTGGAGAAAAGCATCAGCTCAGAAAACACAAGTATTGTCAACATTCTAGGAAATATAAGCAAAACATTTTTTTTTCATCTTTTAGTTTTTAAATTTTTTTTCATTTTTATTTGTCGTTTGAAGATAATAACAAAACAGTGGAGTGATATGTAGAGTACTGACTGGCCACGATATTGTGCTGTTCAAAAGCATCACGTCCCACTTTGGCTGCTGCCCTGGTCTGCATGTGAGATGGAGCCGTGATGTTGCAGGCTCTTCACCCTGCCGCTGATGGAGGCTGCATTAGGGAGGTGGTCCAGCTCTCAGAAGGTGCAAAGTGTGGAAAGTGCCATGGGGGGCAGCAGGAGGTCCAACCACGTGGTGCCTCATTTACAGCGGACGGTGCCAGCAGGATGTTTTCCCACTGTCACACCGTAAGGTTGGTGTGGTGAGGGTACTGCTATTACAGCCCTTAACGCAGCTTTACATTAGCACCTATGGTCAAATACATCAAATTTGTGATCAAATCCATACCTAAAACCTTTTGTTAAATGAGGCTCCTGGTGGACCTGGGGGTTCCGCTGAGTCTGCTGGGAAAAATAGGATCGATATTTGGAAGCTGTTACAATGCAAAAGGGTCCAAAGTTCTGAATCGGTGACCTGGGGAGGAAGCGGCAGATGTTCACCCTAGAAATTGCTTAAGAAGGGACATCGGGTTGGCACCCCCCAGTAAACACAGGACGTAGTGCCATCTGACCCCCCAGAGTAGCCCAAGCATCTCCCAGGCCTCCTCTACACCTCCTTGCGCAGGGCCACCCTGATGCTGCCAAAGCACTTGCCCAGGGCTTCAAAGAGTGGGTCGCAGAAGGTATGGATGCACAGCGAATAGATGCGGCTGAGGCACTGGGACTCAATGAGGCAACTGTGGATGCAGGGCACAATAGCCCAGATGTGGCAGAAGGACAGGAAGGCGAACAGGAATCCCCACAGAAGTGCGACGGGGACCCCGAAGATGGCTGACAGCAGGCGGTAGCACCAGTACTTGGACACGGTGAAGGTGGTGTAGCTGGCCTTCCAAACACCGTCCAGGCTGTGGGTCCCATCTGGCTCCGCGATCACATCCTCAAAGTCTACCTGGGGTGCAAAAGGATGTCTGACCATCACAGTGAGCACTGCTTCAATATTCGTTCATTCATTACTGTTGGGAACGGTGGTCCAGAGTCTATCCTGGAATCACAGGGCACGAGGATGCAGGAGAGGCACAGGAAACACCCTGGGTGGGATGGTCACACACACTCATCTACTTACTCACACACTGCGGGCACTTTAGGGTGACTAATTCACCCAAAACACAAGTCTTTAGAATGTGGGAGGAAGCAGGAGCACTGAACATGGAAACACCACGCAGCCTGAGCCAGAACCAAAGCCAGAGTCCAGCAGTTGTGAGGCACCAGTGCTACCCACTTTGCCACCATGCCATCAAACCCATTCAATAATGCTGCTGAATGTCTGTAAGTATGTAATTATGCCACATTTGTGCGCACATACAAGTGAATTTGTAGGTGGCTGTGTGTCTGATCTGGCTGGGTGTGGCATTTGGTTGCTATAGCAGCACAGAGGACACAACCTGTTATGGAACAATAAGGAAGCACCATTATAAATATCACACATCCAGGAATAGAGTTGAGAAGATTATAAATGCCAGTTGGTTTACATTTGAACATTTTAATATGATCAGAACAGTGTCAGTTATTGTGAAAGATGCTTTGATTTGCTAGATAACTTTAAACTTTAGCCCTGTGGAAAAAGTTCCAAGCACTTTTTTTTTTTGCTCCCACAAAGATAAATAAATACAGTACATGCAATACTTAACATGTTATGGTCTAATAAGGGTAATAAATCAGTATTAGTGCAGAGCAGGTGCTGTTAAATCAATACCATGTCTTGTTTACTGCATGATGTTTGGAAGAAGTCAATACTGGATGGACATTGAGCTAGGGCTCCCGATTCCCAGTGTTTGTTAGTGGGATTAGAGGATCCCATGGTGATATCCAGTATCGACCAGCTAACGTAATAAGTTTGGACAACAAGGGGGAGCACAGCAAACGCCACTCTTCCCATATCAGTCCAACTGGCAGTGGCATGAAATCCATATGGAAAACATGGCATTGCTCTCAAGCACAGAGTAGGAACTGTAATGTCAACCCCTGAATGATGTCTGCTGAAGCACCGTGCGCATTAAATGTTTGTATTAGCAATATTAATATTTGTTCAATTTCTCACTTTCAAAAGTAAGAAGTGTTTAAAGCGTATCTATAATAATATAATTTTCCCACTCCAGAAATAACTTGGGTGCCGCTGCTGCTGCTGGAAACTGGACTATTTTTGGAAGTTGCTCCACAGCAGAAGGAGGTGCAATGAACAGTAACAGATGTAAGATGAGTAACCAAACCCCTGTGTTTAAACGCATGTGTTGCATCACTCGATCACCTTGACGACGTCTTCATTGATCTGCTTGGGGTCCCGATTGATGAGGTCAATCTCTTTTGTGTGGCTGTCCTTTGTCAGCTTCTCCTCATAGGCGTTGTACTGATCTGCCATGGTGCTTTCTGGATTGTTCTACCTCTCTTACACGTCCGGTGGCGGGGCTGAAATGGCGGTGTGCAGCTGTCCCCTGTAGAAGCCCCAGCATTTGGTCTAAAAGGGAATGGCTCACATGTCCCCCTCTGGACCACTGCCCGCCCCGCTGGGCTGGATGGGTCATAACTCATGCCAACAGTTATAAGAGGGGTCCAGGCCAGTGTCACATTTCACACAGGCCTGTTATGCCAGTTACACTGCAGTGACACTGCAGGGCAAATTTCCACCTAAATGTGACCCTTAACCCCCCGCTTATTATTATTTTAGAGATGCAGGGCAGCAGTGTCACCCACCCAGGGGTTCTGCACTGTCCAGTAACACACTGAGGGGGGTTCACTGTACACTGGAAGAAGCTCATAAATTTCCTCTATTAGTCTGATCTGATATGCAACTATTGCCTTTATGACAGTAATTTCATAGTCTTTTCTGGGGCTGCTTCCTTGCAGTTGTGTGGACGGGAGCTCAGGAGTCGTGTTCTTCTTTCCTGCAGTCGACATCCCTACTAAATATACAGACACATTCGTCTGAAACACACTAACAGCTGCTGATGAAATTTCGACTATGCACTGATGGCAGCCTGGAAAACCCACGTTGAGATTCATGTCAGAAGTTAGGAGGGGCGCCATATCAACTTTTAATGCAACACAAAAATTAATGGCGATACAATTGAAATGTGCAAATTGTATAAATGTGAATAAATGTATTCAGACTAAGAGTGAAAAGCTAGATTTTTAACTAAAGAATAGAACAGTTTCTTAAGATTTCAGTTGTTTACCTTTCTTATCTATGCCTGTAGTTCAGGTTATATTTATATCTAGATGTGTGCAATTGCAGAAGTGAAAGATAAAAGCTCTGCAGCTGAAAGAAGATAACAGTCAGCAATTTTAAGTACCTCTTATCTAGAAATGTAATATATTCCTGTTCTGTTTCACTGCAAATGCTCCAGCATGTAATGAAAAACAGTTGTTTTTTCTCTCTCCCAACTAATGTATTAAAAGTGCTCCTATTCATTTCAGTGTCTATATCCCAGATGAGCAGGTGGCCTAAATGAAGGGAAAACAGTTCCTCACTGAGACAAAAACAGAAGCTCTTATGTCCAGCAGTGATGACAGATGGGGGGAAAAATCTGGGATTATTGTAGATGTGTGGAAATGCTGTACCCAACCATGGAGAGCTGGGAGAAATTGATTTATCTGCATGTATGAGTTTATATAGAGATGTGGTGGCTCAGTAGGTTTTGTTGGTGCCTGACAGCTCCTGGGCTGTTTGCCTGTGGTGGGGTTTGCATGTTCACACCCCTCTTGCACAGAAGGTGCCAGTGAAACACTTCCATTGGTAGTCAGATTTGATTCAATGGTACTTATACACACATGAAATCATATGTCAGCAGCATTCTGAGATCAAATATACACTTCCAACTCATTTAATAAGGTGATACAATAGTGGGTATTTATGCTTTGCACTGAGTGAAAGAAGTTATCTGAAGTCTTTTAAAAAAATGCATTGCATTAAAAAATTAACTTGCTTCATTTGGAATTCGTTTACAATAATAAATAAATGTAGCTGCTTAATTAAATCCAACTGTGTACATAAATTCAAGCTTTGCAGGTTAACTTCAGACAAAAGTGTCCACTAATGAATAAAAGCACCAAAATGCAATATTAATAAATAAATAAATTAATAGCTATTAATAAAATGGCTCATTTTGTCCTTGGTAACAAAACACAGTTCTGGTGACCGTGTGCAACTTGTCAGCCTGAAGAAGTTTTTTTGGAATGTAGGACTACTGTAAAATTCAAAATTGACATAGTAAAATTTGAACTGTGGCAGAAATAAACCTGACTTACGTGCGCATTATTATTTCACCCTCATTATGTCTGACTCATTGGAAAACTTTCAGACTTTTATTTGTGTTGCTTGGTGAACAACCAAATTAGATTTTCTTTAATATTTATCTGCTTAACAGGCCATTTCATTTTGCCTCAGTGTGTTTTAGTTTCCTGTGTCGATCATTGTGCTGGCTGAGCAGAAAAAAAATATTTAACAGCATTTCATTTTGCAGTAGCCTGGCTGAAAGTAACGTCTGTAAAGTGCTGTGGTACAGCACCGGGGTGTCACCGCAGGCCCAAAGGAGTGTCAGGGCTGGACCCAAATGCTGCTAAGGAGATGTTGTTAACCATCTGTGAGGGGCGTGGGGTCTAGTCTTGGGGGGGTCAAAATTTAGAAACACATTTTCTCAGCCTACTGGGAGCCTTCCTCTAATAGCACATATAATCCCACTGCCTCCAAACAAGCTGGGATTCTTAATACCCTCAATTTCTGTAAACTCTCCATATTGTTTAGCAGCATATATTTGAGTTTGTGGAAATAAAATTTCAGGAGAGACGTCTTAGACCAAACCCAGCCTTCCGTCAATCATGCGTATAAACATCTAAACACCAGCTAACTTCCTCCACTGCGGGGGTCAGTTTTCCACAACTCCACCGCTGCTGCACATCCACCTCTGTTTGGTTGAATGGGTCCCAGTTGGCGAGGCTCAGCAACATTTTTCCTCCAGCAAACACCGAGCCCAGATGAAAAGGGTACCAAAATCCACAACCAGTCAGGTGTCCCCCAGATTACGTGTAACGCATTCCTGGAAATCAGCTCCTAAAGCAAAATCTCCTAAGTAGGAGATGTAATGTGTATTGCTTTAAGAGAGAAGGGCATTGTGGGAAGTGAGTGCACTCCAGAGAAGTGTCTGTCAGCCATTTTGGATATGATTCTGGGAAAGTTTCCCTCACATCTTAAATTACCCATAAAAGCAAAAAAATCAGCCTGGTATTTGGTCGTAACTCGGTAAAGTTTATTAAATACTTTCCCTAATACATGTGAAAACTCAAGACAGGTATCTCGGGGGACACTTGTTCATCTAAGTCCCGAAATGAATATGTATCATTTGTTTTTCAGTAATTCATTGCTCGGCTGATGTGTTTGGTGAACTCAACCTAAAGTTGTACCTTCTTACCCAGTTTTTCTTTTAAATTTCAGTTTAAGGTCTGTGCTTATACGTGGTGGCACACTGAGCAGCGGCCTACAGGGTCCAGGTCTGTGGCCTCCTGCTTGGTGCTAAGCACTCTTGTCTGCTCTGCAGCTTCTCCTGCATCTTCACAGACTTTCCACGCCGTGCTCTCGTTCCTTTTCATACACCTCAATACTTGGCAAATCCTTCAATGAAAAAAGATTTACAAATTCAGCTGTAACGGTGAGTTATGTTTGGGAGGCTGCCAGTTAGCACTGTGTGTCACTGTAAAAGATGTCTGATGGTCAGTGTTTGGTTATGCAAGATTTCAAGGGAACCAGGCACCTGACAGAGTTCCAGAGAGGCAAATGTGTCGGCGCCTGACCTGCAAGTGGTCAAACAAACTTGAAAATGATTTAACGTGTCAAGAGAAATAGTCTCATGGCAAACAATGGCATTGGCAAAGAGGAACAGCCCCCGTCATGGGTAGATGGATGCTTCACAGGATAGTTGGGAGATGCTATAAATTAAGGCCCCACAAATTCCTACAGAACTAATTGGGCACCTTTGCGAAGCTCTGTGATCCACCCTGTACAGAACTGCACATTGTGATCTTCACAAAGCTGGAATTTATGGCAGGGCTGACATTCAGAACCCACTTGTGTCCAAGGCTGAAGCACAGAGTTGCAGAACGCGGTGTACGGAGCACAGAACCTGGACCCATGAGCAATGGAAAAAAGTAATATGGTCCAATGAGTCATCTTACCCCCTGTTTCCTACATCTGGACAGTTTTATGTTTGGAGAAAGCTTTCAACCCACACTGTTTCTTGCCAGCTGTTAAACATGGTGGGGAATCAGTGATACTGTGGGCAGCCAACTCGTGGTGGAACCATTAGAGCAGAGGATGACTCTGTGTGTTCATATATAAGTCAAGGAATGTGAGGTCATTTTATACAACCAGGTGCCGCCTGCAGTGTAAATGCTGTTCCTTCATGGTATTCCCATATTCCCAGATGATGATGCCCCCTGAGCACCAGGGTGAAGTCAAAAGCTTCCAGTGGATCTAAACATCATAGAACCTTTGTGGAAAGCTCTGCAGTCAATCACAAAGCAGATTTCCACCTCCTTCATCCCACACAGAACTGGAGATTCTCTTTCCTAAAGAATGGTGCAACATCCTACCACGCACACTTCATGACAGAATTCCCAGAAGTACCAGAGCTGTTCTGAAAGCTAACGGTGGTGCTGCTCATTATTATTATTATTATTATTATTATTATTATTATTATTATCATTTAGTGAAGGAAGAGAAGTTAAGTGAAAAGTGAAGAATTTGACTTAGCAGGAGTAAATCTGCAGTCCCTTGTAATTTGCATGAATTACCAGAGCTGCAGCAATATACCAGTTTATTGTTCACAATACATCACCTTCACAGTTATTCTCTTACTCGTTTAAGGTACTTATTCTTGTTATTATTCTTGTATTCATCCGTTACATTGATTATTCAGGCATTAATTTTAAACTTTTTGCAGCAGTCATTGGTGCTGGTGCTGCAAAGGCAGACATTTCACTGGCAAACTATACGCATACTGATGGCTGCGCAGCTTCTGACTGCGCTGAGGAAGATGGGTGTGATGGCGGCATGCAGCACGCTGCCTCATGTGGTCTGGACCCAGCGCAGGCTGACGAGCAGGAGCTGGACACAGGGCACAATCTTCCTGTAGGGTAACGGAGACACAGCCATCTGGGGCAGTGAGCACAGCTCAGAGCACTCAAGTTAACAAGCTTGTCACAACATGTGGAAAGCAGACCAGAGGAGAGATGATTATCCCTTATATTTTGTAAATCACTGACTGCCTGCATTACATATCCTGCTTGGCATAAAATCCTCTGGCCAGTTTCAGTCACCCATCATCCCATGCATTACCTGTCCACCTTACATGATCATCTGTTTCTCTCCGCATGCAACCTATCCTGTGAGGACCCTGGCAGAAGCAGCGGCTCAGAGCTCTGCAATGACTCATCATTATGACTCATCCCCAGGTTGTTCAAGGAAAGTCCTACCAGATGTGGAGGAAGCTGAGGAGCGTGAACAGCAGCACAGTGATCAGAGAAACAGGAACAGCCAGCGGAAGGGATAAGGTGCGGTACAGCCACAGACTGGAGACCTCAAAGCTGGCGTGGCTCCAGATCCACACCCGGTCAAAGCTGCACATTGACTGCGGCTCTGCAATCACATTTTCGAAGGTGACCTGAAGGTGAAAACAGCTTTTGGTCTGAGGTTGAGCCCAATATTAACACCCATTTATGCTAAACATCACATCCCATTAAAATGGACCCAGCTACGATAAACCACCATAACAAAGCAGTTTCCCTGCATTAATTACTCTGTTATACTGTATGGCTGAGCTTCAGAATGTAGTTCTCACTTCGGCACCCTTGAAAAACCTTCAGAAATAAAATATGCACACATGTGATGCTGCATCATAGTGTCTATGTATTAATTCCACATGCAATACAAACAAAAACCCCAGAACAAAACAGCAAAGACAAAAGAAATTAGAGAAAACAGGGAAAATAAATTCATGCTCACCACAGGTGAAATTAGCAAATAAGAGGTAATGGCAGCTGAGAATGTCATTCAGTATGAGCTCAACTATAACTGTACAACTATATAAAGAAGATTGTTTGGGGGGGGGGGGTCTGGTCTTGTGTCACTCAGCTACTAGGTTGGTGCAAAGAAATGCCTTGTAACCAGAAGCAAGGTTATAAAATGAGGTCCAATTCTGGCACAGTGAATGTGTGTATCTCAGGGTCCAGCTGTGCAGCTCCTGAGTTGTTTGCTGCATTTCACATCTCCTCTGTCCACATTTTTCACAGGTTCTAAGATATTTAACAAATTGTAGAATCCGGTTGTGTTGCTTTTACCTTGAGATTCTTGTTCACTTCTCTTGGGTCTCGGTTGTTCAGAGAAACCCCGGAGTTCTCACTAGGAGGGCTGCCATCATCTTCTGCAAGCACGTCCACTTATAGGTCTGTCAGATCTATGTCTCTGGGGCAGCGGTTCCCTGGATCATGTTGCCCACCTCCATGTCAAGACACTGAGGTCAGTGGAGCCTCCACGTGTGGAAGCTGCACACAGGCTCTCCTGCTCAGTCTCGGTGGTGTGGTGACCACCCAGTGTCTGGAATTTCCCAGCGTCCTGTGTCATCTCTCCCATCTCTGCCACTTTCACCTGGGTGACACTTTTCTCGGTTTTGCTGCCAGATGTGTCGTCCTGGTGGGAAAAAAGTTATCACTGGTGTCCAGTGAGATGAGGGTAGTAAAAAACAAGCTATCATTTCTAGAACTGCGTCGATAGACTGTATTGCTCATTCTCTTTGTGGTTTTCACCAATTCTGGACAGTGGATAATTTTGTATTCAAATCTTCCTGTCGACCTCCAGATTTTGCAAGTGACAGATTGTGAGAGACACTATGTGCCATTGAGATGCACTGGTAGTAATGACACTTTTTGCTGACACATTCGGGTGACATTGAACCAATGAGGTCGAGATGAGAGGAGGCGAGTGACCCCACGCTGAAGGTGTTTGTACACAGACTGAACTGCATTTCAAACAGGTGCTGGAATAGCGCAGTAGTTGTTTACCGCCCTCTAGTGGCCTTTGGCAGAGTTTTCAGTCTCTGGTTCATTTATCGTCAACCTTCTTCCAACCCGGATCCTGTGTTTGTGGCCCTGGAAAAGACTCCAGCTGTAGAACACATTTTGGGGGTCTTTTAAAGGATACAGGCCACTGCTAAATAGCTGCTGAAGCTGTCTGCACTGTGCGGGAAGCGACAGGAATCCAGTCCATCACTCATACATCAGTATTAAAGTCTATGGCTGAAGATGGGACAATATTGTGTGTGAACTTATGGAAAATGTCTGTACTGATTTTTCCATTGTGTGGAAACACTGACTGGCTTATTAAGTGTAAATAGAGGGGAGATGAAGGAGAAGAAGAGTAAAAGATGTAATATTAGTTACATAAATAAACAAATGAAGGCAATATGACAAAATCTGGAGTCACAAATGGATCATTTTAAAGGATCAGCAACCAAATTTTTGATCCTTTTGAAAGATGTAACCCAGTATATCTGACCATATACAGGATTCTATTCAATTATTACACAAAATTATAAATTCTTTTTTGACTGTTTTAATACAATATAATGAAGGTTTATGTAGTCCTGCAAAAACTGATTTTGTGCACTTCATCTTACTGACAAGCTGGAAGTTAAATTGAATTTATAGTAAAATATCCTGTATATCAGTTATGCTCTTACATCTTGCTGTTTCAAATACTCTATTTGTGACTTCAGATTTTACCATTTTTCTACATTTGGTCTGTTTTTTATTTCAATGTCTACATTTGAGGGTTTGCTTTTTAAATTTGTTTTCAAGGTGGAATTAAATCAGGTCTTTGTTTTTTTTATAAGGCCCTGCCTTCGTTTCCTCGACAACCCACTTTGAAGCAACCAGTCTCCCACTTCGGTCAGATGATGGCGTCCACTGGTGAGCAGACAGGTCCCCTCGGCATCAGCCTGGTCCCCCAAGTCTCCCACAAACCTCAGAGTTTCATTCAGACAGGTAAGGCATATCATGTGTTTTCTTCTTGGGAATGTCTGAACTAAAAATGGAGACTATGGCAGGGTTATATATTCCACCGTACTGGCAGATGGTGTGTGTGTGTGTGTGTGTGTGTGTGTGTGTGTGTGTGTGTGTGTGTGTGTGTGTGTGTGTGTGTGTGTGTAAGGGGGCGGGGAGTCAGAGTTTTTAAACCATAGCCTTACAAAAAAAATGATACCATCTGGGCACAGATCCTGATCTGGAGCCTTTGCTGTCATTTTCCGCCTCCATTTCATCCCCTGCAGCCATGGCCTCTGGTTTGGTATGACTGATCGCGTCCAACCTGGACCTCCAACAGACCCCAGTCATGCTTAAGCCAAATTCCAATCCTTGTGTTAGCTTCATGCCAAAGGAAGCAGGAATCATCTGACCAGGCAGCTTTATACTACTCAACAGTCTAGTTTAGATGCTTCTGCAGACCTACGGTTGTGTGTGAACAGCACAGACAACAGCTATTTGGCAGATCCTAGACTCACCACAACTACCGACAACTATCCTGTTAAATTCAAAGTCACCGAGGTCACTGATTTCGCCCATTTCAATACTCAGCTGAACACTCACTGATGCTAGAAATGCTGGTCTGCCTGATTTACACCCCACATCATAGTCACTTGATGGATGTACAGTTTGGGTGAAGGTAGGGGGTAGGTGTACCTAATAAACTGGCAACTGAGTGTATATTTAGCAGAAGCAACTCGCTCAACACCACTTGCAAGTTACAAGCCAGGGTTCTTAGCCGCTCTGCTACCTGCTTGCCAAGTGCTCCTGCCATCCTATTTCCCGCTACAGTCGGTCACCTTGAATGAACCTTTGCTCATCTTCATGTAAATTGATTTTTTTTCCATGGGCAGGACAGCAGGCCCTGGACTATTTCTAGACAAGGTAATTCACATGCTGTTTCCTCTTTGTAAGCAGAAGCAGATAAACAAAGGGTTTTTTTAAATAATATTGTGCTTTAATCTTCCCAACCGTACTTCTGCCTCTATTCAGATGCTGTTTTCACCTGTTCTTGTTGTGATCACAACAGGAACCCTTGTGCTGCTTTCTGAATCCCTAATGACATCATACCCCCCCAGCTGCAGGCCCACTGAGGGTGCTCTTGCCCTAAGGTTCTGGAGGAACCTGCATTTAGTGCATCTTGGGTCCGACCTGTTGGTTTTGAGCCACCTGTACCACCCCTAGGTGTCTTGTACCGTTACATTCACACCATCATGGAGGAATAAACATAACCCACAGATGAGATTAAAACTGCGTATATATCTTCCAGAGAGGCAGGATTAGGGATGTATGTGGTTGTTTATAATTCCAAACTTCTAAGCTGAAGCTCTGAAGAGCCACAGTCCTGATGTTGTGTCACAAAAATCAACTACCTTGCAACTGCAAGCCGATCTGACAGGGTGCCAACATCATAACGGCGGTGGTGAGCTGGTGGTGTAACACTGTGATTCTTGGACACTGTATTTTATACACTGGTGTAGTCTGTATTTTATCAATGTCACTACACACCTGCTGCAGCAGGAACCTTGGTCTGGTTGAGCTTCAAAGACACAACCCAACATTTGAGAGCAAAAAAAATTGTTGCTGTTTTGATTTTATCGGCCATCCTCTCCTGTTACCTGCGTGCAGTAAAAGTAAAACCCTTTTAGCAGCACTTACACACCAGTGTAACAGTCCAGGCAGCCTAGTCAAAGAACATAGTCACCGCCTACATGTGAGTGTATAGTGGTCCGTACTGTTAAATTTATGTTTCATAAATTATTGAGCACATTTTTTTCACAGACTTTTGCATTTGTGTGCCACCCATCACAGTTGGGACTGTGAGGTCCTGTTCCCGCAGTCTAGGACCACCAGACCATTAGAACCAGATCATGTGTGAATATTCATCAATATTTAAGGATGTCACATTCCAGCACAATATGGAGAATATCTGTCTGCTGTCTATTTCAGGCCTGGACTGATATTCTAAAAATACACACGAACGAACGTTTTTTAACAATGCATGGCAACCGTGTTGGGTAAGTGTCACGTTTCTACCCAGCACCACAGATCCTGCCAAGAGAGGCCTTGTCCTGCTTGTTTCTGTCCCGCCCGCATTTCCCCAGCAGCAGAGACAGATGGCTTTGGCCATCAGAAGCGTATTAAACTAAAACTAAAGATTCACAGACAAATTTATCTCTTTCTGCTTCTCACTGAAGCCTACAGTCATTGCTGCAGCCACGTGTCTAAATGAGAGGCAGGTCAGTCTTTTAAAGGTCCAGTTCATCACAATTCTGTGTCTGTCGCAAGCTGACTATGGCTTACATAATAACCACAGTATCTCTGTAAAATCCATAGTGAAATCTCAAATGTTCCACTTTCGTGTTCTGCTTCCTCAGTCGACTCGCTTTGGGAAAAATGACACGGTTGTTGTCTTATGGAAGAAGAATTAGTGATTAATGGCAATAATAACTGTAATATTTAATACAAGTGAGGCCTGTAGTTTTGCAATGATTGAAGATCAGGTCTGGACATAAAGTGTTTTTTTTCTCATACCGCAGCTCCCAAACGTTAATGTTCCACAGGAAGAATCATGGGGGTCATTTTTGACCTCTGCTGGGGTTACTGAGAAATTATCTTAGACATGCTTGTTATCACACTGCTGAATTTAAAATTTAATATATTTTTATAGAAACAATGCAAACAACATTCTGTATCTGCTTTTATGAACTTGTATTTGTATTGCCTCATGTACCTTTTAATGTATTTGTTTTACTCTTTAGCGTATTGTACAAACACATTTTAATAAAACAAAAACTTTGGAATTGTTTTAATATGTACATTAAAACCAAAAAAGTTAAATTAGAAACATATTAGAGAAACAATAATCCGTACAGTATATGTTTTGTGCCATGGTAAGTAGGATTTTTTGTGTTAAATAAGTTAATTTGATTTAATATACAAATTAACAGTGACAAAATATTAAAAGAGAGCAATATACATTCATCTCCTTTTAACACACACTGTATTGTACAAAACTGTAAATGTATGAATCAAGGAAGGTTTGAAAGCTTCCCTTTTAAGGCTTTAAAATGTGATCTTTGTGCAAAGTTTTTTTTCCTCCCTGCAACTTTTAAAAAATGCATTAGACAGCGACATTAAAACATAATATTTGCTGTTAATACTTACAAACAGTGGTTACACTTTGACTGCACTACAGTTACTACTATTGTAAGTTACTGTTGGTGGCATTAATATAGCAAGAGCTTAGAAGACCAACTGAAAAATCTTGATTTAACGTGAAAAGCAGACATTACAATTGGATTTTTATCTACAAGGCATTTTCCTTCAGAGCAAAGAAAGAGTTCATTGTAAGAAATTTTTCCTTGTTTCCTTCCGTCTTCTGGTTTATATGGAAATTTGAATAAATGCATATTTATCCAGACATTTGTGTTTTTGGTCTGCACCAAAGTGTTTTGAATATGTATGAAATCATTTTTAGCCATATGTAAAAATGAGGATGAAAGGTTAAGGATTTCAGAGAACTGACCCAATTTTTTACTTCAAGGCCAACTTGTATTTCTTTGTAGACCTTAAAGTCATTGTCAAATAATGAAATTTCTGTAAAGAGAAGACCTAAACATAACAGTGCAGTTAAACAAGTTCAGTTACACGCTTAGAAAACTAACATTAAACTACCGTCACACACAGAACTCACTGATGTTTGGAGGCAGTTGAGATCTTCACTGAGGAGAGCTGCTTTGCCCTGGCTTGTTTCTGCCTCAAATAAGACTTTTAATTAATGGTATAATATTAATGAGTTACCTACGAATACTGCGCTGTCCGCCGGAGGTGTCTGCCCGCAGCACAGCTGTAAGCAGAAACACATCAAACGGAAGCAATGCGAGTCTTTTCTCCCCGTGAGGCCTTTCGGGAGACATATCTCATGCTTCTAGTTTAACTCCTCTGGGATCTGCCCAGGGATTCTGACCTCCTGATCCCCAATGTTTCTAGGGCTGGAACGCGTCTCTGTGGTGCAGCTGGTCCTTTGCAAGAACTGTAAGAAGTTCTCGTGAGCTGAGCCCTCTTGGCTGGAGGCTCCCAGGTCAACTGGCCGGGCAGCATAGCACCTCCTCAGCTTGCAGAGCTCCTCACGAATTTGTCGATTGAGGAGTCCGTAGAAGAAAGGGTTTACAGCAAAGGAGGAGTATGCTAACCAGGTGACTGCTTCCTCAAGGTCCCCAGGACTCTGGAATGATGCGCTGAGGGACAGGTGCAGGTGGAAGGAGAAGTAAGGCAGCCAGCAGACCAGAAACTGGCCCACGATGAGCACCAGGGTGAGGGCTGCTTTGCCACCGCCAAATATGCGCTCTGGAGACAGTCTTGGTGGGAGGGTCCTGCTGATGATGATGGTGGTCTGGCTGTTGATGGAGTCAGAGCGACATTTAGGGTTTGTAGCCCAGGAGGGTAGGGGGACGTGCTGAAGAGCGGCCATACGGGCCACCTTGTACACATTGCAATACACAGCGAAGATCACAATGGATGGCACCAGGAAGCACACGATGCTGAAGATGATGGCGAAGACCTTCCTCAGATTGCTGTGACTCCAGTGTAAGGAGCAGTGGGCTGCACTGATGGAGCTCTGGTTCCCGTAGGCTGGCCAGCCAAACAGAGTAATGAGGGCCAGTAAGATGGACTTGATCCATATGAAGACCATGACGGCAACAGCCAGGTTCACTGTCATTTTCACCTCATACCTCATAGGGTGCACAATGTAGTAGTATCTCTCGATGCTGATGGCAGTGATGGTGAGGATGGAGGCACAGATGAGCAACACATTTAGGAAGATGTAGACCTGGCACTCCAGCACGGTGAAGACCACTTTGCTGAAGAAGGGCGAGCTGGTCACAATGCCCAGGGGCATGAGCAGCAAAGCACACAGTACGTCCACCACACACAGGTGGCACACAAATGCAAACTTTCGCAGATGTGGGGCTTTGATGATGGCCACCATCACTGCCATGTTGGCTACAAGGGCAACAGCATTCAGGGTGACCATGAACGAAATTCCAGCAATGTCTTTGAGCTGGGACTGCGCGCTGGGGAGAATACCAAGCTGCATGCTGGGAGCTGTGGGCTTGGGCACCACGGCACCCAGTGTGGCATTCAGTCCTGTACGGTTAGCGGTTGAGCTCAGCATGGGGCCTGACTTCTCCATGGCTCTTGAACCCATTGGATCTCTATCTTGGGATGGAGCTCTTCACCAATATTCCTGTGAAAAATGGCAAACCACAATTAGCTGTACATTAGTTGTATAAAAAAGGAAATTCATTTTAAGTGGAGTTTTCAACTGTTTATTTAAACTTTTAGAGACAAAAAAGGCTTCAAACCACTGTGACACAGCTCAGGATATAGCAGTTACCCAAGATGGACGGGTTGATGGACAGAAGGAAGTATGGATAGAAGAATGGTAGGATGGATGGATGGATGGACAGGTGGAGGGATGGATGGATGGATCAATATTTATGTCCAGTAGGATCCAGTAAAAAATATGAATGTCATATTCAGTGGATGTCCTGAGTAAGATTTACTGGACAAATGATATTTTATTAATAGGTATTAATAATATTTTAATTATGTGGAATATTAAGACAGCTGATTAGTCCATTAACATGACTTAACAGCACATAATCATTGTTATGTTAGCCCCCATTGTTGTTTATCTCTTTGCTCAGTGCTTGAGAAAAGTGCTATATAAAAATTAATTGAATTGATTAGAAATATTTATGTCCTGCCCCCCCCGAAAATAACAGAGAGCGTGAGAGGATAAACCCCGGCTGCACTTCTCCTCTCAGCAATGAGCAGGTCTGGTCTGGTGTGAATAGATGCAAACCAGTAGTCTGGACCCCACACACACGCACACACACAATACCCCTTTTAATGCCCCTTGTGTGTACTATAGATAAAGGGGAAAAAATTGTTGACACGATAATTTTCTGAAAGCCACACCCTCCCCCCACAAAGGGGAGAGTAATCTATGGCTTTTCTGATGTTACATAACTTGTTTTTCTACACACTTTTGCTGCTGCGTTTTTCCAGTGCTGCTCATGGTGCCATTTGCCGGTCTGGAGGCTTGAAGGGGTTTCTAAAAATGCTGCAAAGCTCTTTTTTTGCTATTCTTTCTGTCTTCACTGGATTTTAGGTCAAGGAATTTGCTCTTTGACAACAGAACTCTTGTTGCTGTGACGCTGTAATGATGACAGTTGACTGATATCTGGAGGCTTTTAGAGTAGATTATGCTGAACAGAGATGTGGCCTTGGATGAGGACCAAATGTTAAGTCCAGCTGAAAGGTCTTCAGACCATCTGTCCAGCAATCCCTACCCCTTCATCTTTTTCGCATTATCATAATATCATTTTTAATAGAGAAGATAGCAGGTAATGGAGTGTTTAAAGAAATCCTGCAGAATGAAAGAAGATTTCAAGTCCCAGCTGGGATTTATTTTTCTGCCCTAATGTCTCTGATTCAATGTCATTCTGCAAAACTCTCATATGCTCAAAATTAATTTTTAACTAACTGATCAACTGTAACATCAACAGCAATAGAGTCTAACCAGTCACTTTTTTTATATGTTGCTGCTGCTGGGGACAAATAATTTCTTTTCTTCTTTTTCCATGTTGCTGTTCACCGTGTTTCTGTGCTCCAAATGTCTGCTTATTTATTCCTGTGTTTCTAACAGAGCAGCTTACAGTGTGGGATTTTGAAACTGATTTACACATTTATGATAATTTATACTAAAGGCGAGAAGCTCGGTCAAGGGTGGTGCAGCGGGGATCCAGAGAAAATAGATCTGTATTTTTATTTAAGCCGATCACACTGCGTAAAACTGTTTTGTAAAAATCTTAAAGCAGATTTCAGTGGAAATTGGCTGAAATATCATAGTGGGGCCCTAAAAATTTTTTATATTATTTAGGTTCTAAAAACGAACTCTTAAAGAGTACTAGGTCTCTATTAAGCTCTCACACACACACACACGTGTGTTTTCTCTTTCACCATGAAGGGCCCCTGATCAACACACTCCACCACGTTTGTCTCCTTCTTTACATGTGTTTCTTAGTGGCAATATGTTCCACACAATTTTTGTCCTTCCTCCCTATTTTGTGTGTGTGAGTATGTGTGACATATTCCCTTCCCATCCAGTTTTCCCCTGTGGGGGGTAACTTTCCGAAGACTGGGAATTTGAAGGTCCACCGCAGTGTTTTTGCTGTTCCTAGGATACCTATGTTGCCACACCTGAGACCTGTTGTATCCCCTCTTCCCACTTAGTGCTTCTGTCACAGGGGATCTACCTTGATTTTACTTTCCACACAGAGGACCACCACCACCTAGCAGGTTGAGGAAGGTTTGATTTCCAGTGCAGGAACACCACCGCTATTCATTCTGTCCTTCAGCATGAAGACACTTCCCTGCTTCAGAACACGAGACTCACAAGAACAAAGTTCAGACGCGGCCTAAACACGGTCCGCCTCAAACCCTAGGAACCAGGACCACTGAGTGATTAGTGGCTGCCTGAACCAGTCCCAAGGGCAACATCTACACGTATATTTAAAGACCTGTCGTTCACTTGTATTTCACCGTATATAAATGCCCACTTAACCCTCACACTGCTGCATGTGTCCAAACACTGAGGTCTCGCTAACCTGAGTGGACAGCAGGCACTCAAACAGTCACAGCTGACAAAAAACATCCCTTGCGTGTTTCTGCACTTTTAACGATAACGGGGGAACTGTTGGCCATGAATCACAATTCCAGACAACGGATTTTTTATACGGGAGTCACATGTGCGTCATCCCAGCTCGTCATATCACTCAGCCCCCCCAGGCTGGCTGCTGCTGTAGTAACCATGCTGTATGTTTTAATTTCGATGACGTGCTTGAATCACTGGCTTTCTGAACACGCCAGTCAAAAGTTTGAGTGCACTTGCTACAGTCTGGTGCTTCTTCGCTATTCAAGTTTGATCAGCAAATAAGGCGCCGTTGGCTTCCCAGGTCCTCCACCACAGTTCCTGACCATCTAGGACACTTGTGGGTTCCTTTGCTTTGATTCTTCTGTCCACTTTGTCCCATTGAGCTCATAGAACTGCAACCCAGACTGCACACAGGGTGTCTGCTCTTCCATCACCTTTAGCCCAAAATGACACAAATCTTAGGTGAGCTTTTGACCTGTTTTACACACCAGTACATTTTCAGGGATTGTGTTTGTTAGTTGGGACTCTGTCTTGCCTGCTGTGTCCTTTTGTCCAATGTCCTTCCTTTGACATGCTAACGTTGCCCTCTAATATCTACTAGGCTTGTGGAGCTCCTCTGGAGATACGTAAGATCAGAATGAGGGAAACTGAGGCTCACCTGAGTCAGTGTTCCTGGCGTGTCTAACCAGGTTTAGAAGGTCATATTGTTTTATTCTCTGCTGGCATCCAGTGCTCCAGTTGAGCTCCCCAAAGGATCAGCAGTGCTGCCTGCAGGAGGCTGTGGATCTCTGGATGCCCCCCCCAGGCCTAGAACCTCCTGCGTTGGTCAGATCCCGAGCACGGCTGTTAACGGGACAGATGGCAGAGTCCCACACTGGTCCGTCGATTGCGAAGACGCTGGTGCTGATGCAGATGAGTTAGGTGCATCGTCCCTGTCCTCACTGCAGCCATCCAAGAGCCCTGGGGGGTCTTGCAGCTTACAACCCCCAGCAAATCCAACTGGCTCAGTGACTGGCCTGGTTCAGGGCAGCTGGGCCCGGTGTGGGGCAGCACTCTGGCTCGGGGTCCGAGAGGAGCCCTCGATGCAGCAGCCTGGTCCACGGTCCCAGATCCCATGAAAAGATGCTCTCTCCTCACCCTGTGCTCCCTCCCTCTGTCCAGCACTGTGTATGGCAGTGACTGTCACACATTGTGTGCCCCACTGCTTTTTTTCCTTCCCCTCTTTTAAATACACACTCGCTCTTCTGTCCAGCTAAAGCCGGTTTCCCCTGGATCCTAGTGGGCATGGTATTAAACATGTCCGCTGCCACAGAATATCAGCTTTATTAGGACACGACAATGATGATAAAAAGCTAATGCAAAATCTGTATTCATGAAGCTCAGTTTCTGTTTGTTTGTTCTGTATGCACAGCTTTGTTTTATCAGTTTCACAGGCTTGAAATTTGGCACAGAGGTACTTCTCACCCTAAGTAAGGTTTTTGTGTAGTCTGGTTCATTAATCTTCAAAAAGGCTACTTATTATTTTTAAATGTTTAAATTCGGGCTCTGATAAGGTTTGAAGAAGCGGGAGTAATGATATCACACAAAGTGTGTTTTGTGATTACTGCGTTTCTGCATCCGAGTTTGTGTTGCTGTCAGTGCCTTCCATGTGTTTGGTCAAAGAAGCCAGTAGCTGTTGTATGTAAGCAAATCGAAAATTAAAAATGAAGACATTATACCTGATACACACCGCTGCACACATTAGTGATGTCCCAGTAGTAAAGTTTGGTGATATATATTTCATTTTTTCCACTTGGTTACCACTGGCAGGCACCACTCTGCAGCATCCAGCTGTCCAGTTGAACACAGAGGACTCAACAGTAGGTTTAAGCAGAATAGTGAGAGAAACACGGATAAAGTGTGGCATAGCTGGACAAATAATGGGGGGTGGAAGCTGAAGAGAGGAGAACAAAAGACTCCCAACCACAAAGTACAGGAGGAAAATCAGCCCCTGGGAACCTGGGAAAGAGAAGCAATGGTCCAGTCCCAGGTGGCTGATCCAGCTGGGTTCTAAGCAGTTGCTGTTCCTGGATGGCTCAGGTGATCCTGAGGGTGTCCTGCTGCTCCGTGGGAGGAAGAAGGGAGAAGAAACAATCAGAACAGCATTAATGAGGTTGACTAGAAGGCGTGAGTAAAATAATGGGTTTTCAACTTGGATCCGAAGGCAGGCTGGGCTGCCACGCAGCCATGAGGATCGTTCATCCAGCTGGAGATGAAGGCAACTTCTTTGTGTCCAGTCTGCTTTAATCTGGAGACATTCCTCTGGTGTGGTAGGAAAATCTTTGTGACCAAACTGATAGTTTGAAACAGAGCTCTGGTTAAGGAACATTCTTCACAAATTTAACATTAAAATGTAGACATTCCAGGTTTGACAGTGAGTTTGCTGTTGGGTGCTTAGGTCCTGTAATCTTAAATAAAATATGAAATATTATTATACATTAAGATTGCAGTTGCATGTTAATGTGAGACAGAATAACCCTCTATGGTATCCATACAGACAGGAAAACAGCCCAGCCGAGAAGACTTGTTCACTTCTAAACACTGTATATGTGTTTATTATAAATGTAAATGTTGACAATGTTAATGATTATTGTTAGTATAAGATCTGACTCTCTGGGACGTGTTCCACTGTGGAGGCTACTTGCTTTGCCCCTGGCATACAAGCCTTCAAGAAAAACCACCACCACCATCGCTGGGGGAACAGGAAAGAAGAGTTATGTGTGGACATGGAACATACAGCCTTCTGCAGGTCAGTGTTTAATTTTATTGGACAAACAGCAGACAGTGAGGGTCTGGCTTATAAGGGAGCACAAGCTGGAGCAGCACTGGCATGAAGATAAATCAGAGCTGGATTATTAAAGAATGAATACATACACATTTCAGCTGAGCAGAAAAAATATTTGTTTATGCTAACATTTCTTTACATTTCAAACCTTCTTAACAATACAACATTAGAATTTTCTGTAGCACAAGACAAAGACACTGAAACTGAAATTACAGAAATTACATGCTAAACAACGATCTTCCAAACACCACACTAAATGAAAACTGCAACTTATCCACCCATCAATCATCAGCAAGCATTTATCTAGTTCGCGGTAAAGGGATGGTGACCGTATCCCATGATTCCATCTGTTCGTCATATAGGGATGCAGGCACTGTAGTGAAGGGCTGTCATGACGTTTTCTAGCAATAAAGGAGTTTTAATTAAGCTCACGAGAACACACAACATTCTGGCACTGGAATCCAGCCACCAACCCATTTTCAGAAAACATCTTCCTATATACACAGTATAGTAGCAAGTAGTTCATGTGCAAATTAACTAACTAATTCGGCTGTCGACACTAATTCCTAAAAACTAACATCAAGAGTACATCTACTAAAGAGATGTGGGACAGCAGCAGCGAACACCGCAGTAGATAACGTGTCGGTGTGTAGTCGCTCCAACTGGGGACGTGCGCTGGCTGAATAAATAACGTGCTCAAGGCTGAAGATCCACCATCTACACACAGAGGGTCTTGTGAGCCCTGTGCTGTGAGACAGAGGCATGATGGGATTAATATTAATATTAATATTAATATTAATAAAAGTTCATGTTCCGTGTGCAGGTCAGGCATGCAGCAGGTTTGTGCTGCTCAGGTAGGACTGCTGGAGGTGAACACCAGAACAAGCTGTGTGTCACTGTTACAGGGGCGCTTGAATTTACTTCCCAGAAACACCTTCAGGCACTGAAAATTCACATCACTGGAGAAGCAAGCAACAGGCAACTGAAGCCACTCTCCTCTGATTTGTCTGCTATTATCATGCTCTCATGCTGCTCTCATGTTGATGTTTTTGACTCAGACATGTCCAAAAAAGCTGCACAATTTCAGCGAAAGGCAGCGGAAAGCCATGTGCAGGGTGGGGAGTAAAGAGTAAAGAAAGACAGCATTGGTAAATAATGGCCACTTCTAACAAACCATCACTAAACTTCACAAACAGTATCTATTGAGGGAACTTGAGCTCTAGGAGGTATCTGATGCGACACTGATTCTCCTTGTAGATGAGATACTCGCTGTTGTAGAATGCACTGTCTTTATACTGTTCCTGACTGACAGGGGTTCCCTGTGGAACAGCCACATGCTTCCCATCGATGGTGATGAAGATGTCTTTGGAGGCATCTGAAATGCAGAGCAGTCAAATAGGTCAATACAGTGAGGCCTCCATCAGAACTACCTCCTATAGTGGTGTTATTTTAGCCTTTTTGAGTCATTTACCTGTCCATCCATCCATCCATCCATCCATCCATCTCTCTATCTCTTTATCTGTCCATCCCTTCCTCCATCTGTCCATCCATCCATCCCTTCATCTATCCCTCTATTCACCAATCTATGCATTTTCATTAACCGTTTGTCCTGGTCAGGGCCACAGCACTCTGGAATCACTAGGTTAGGTTTTGTAATTTATCATAATAATGTACAATATAAAAAAGTCAATACTTTAAAAAAATTTTACATTTGCAATCAATAGGAGAGACAATTATTTGTGTTTATTTAAGATACAACTAATCTATTTTTTTATATTATCTTGAACAAATGATCAAAGAACTTTTCTTTTTGGAGGAGCAAATTTTCAGGCTGTGCCAAAAAGGGAGAAGTATATATTTACCATGATCGAGTAAATTTGCCTTTAAATGACCAAAATAGCAAGAACTGTGATGAATACAGGAAGCAGAAAAGGTAGCACTAATGATGACCTGAGTGAAAGTTTGCTGAATATGGAAGCATTTGAACCTGATGGATGAAAGAAGAGCCATTTACTGCGGTAAAAAAAGATGGATGTGCACCTGGTTCCTGCTGTCCACGCGCAACCACACTGTCATAACCCTTGGGGGCACTAGTAAGGCTCGAGTTGTCTCTGGTGATGGTGTATTCCTTCCCAAGGCAGACCTCGTTGAGGAACATCACACCAACGCCTCTGGAGGGCCATACTGCGGCAGAGTGAGCAATACTTTAGTCGTAAAAATTCTGGGTTCTTAAAACAATCATCTACATTTCACAGGTTTCCTCACCATAGTTTGCAGACTTTCTGTTCTCAGAGGCGAAATAAATGCCCCTGCCCACACGCCCCCCAGAGTGGGGCATGATCCTCAGACCGCTCTTGAGGATGGCAACTACCACAGCCACGTTGGTGCCATGCCACAGCAGCCGCCGGTTCTCCACACTGTCGTGCTCCTTGAACCTCTCAGCCTGGGTAGGGGGGGAATATCACCAGACACCAGCGAGAGAAAATTCCAGCCTACCTGCGACTGCCCTCCTGCTCAAATCTCACATCACAGCATTTAATTAACAGAGTGCCAGGCAAACTTTTCCTGGAAGATTATAGTTATAGTTTATAGACTATAGTTTACCGGAAAACTATAATCTATAGTTTTCCGGTAAGTCAAGTAACACCTCAATCAGGGTAAGAGACTGGAAATGGAGCTCAGTGAAATCAGGAATACTGTATATTGGACAAATGGAGCTTGAAAGCTCCACAACAAAGTACAAAAGATATTCCACTAATACTGCTGAATAAACACAGAAAATGCAAAAATACTAAAAATCTGTAACAAAATAATTTTAGATTTTTTTTAAATAGCTTACACAATTTTGAACAGTTACTAAAAGGGCTGTAGGAGGGACAGCTCCTGATCATCTATTTAGTGCACCACAACTTTATAGCTTTCAGATTTTATAGACTGTTGCAAAAATATTCTTAGAAAAACTGTTAAAAATCATAAATACTGAATTTTATGTACATTTGTACATAATGCATTTTTAGCTTTTTGGAGAAAATACATTCATTAATGCATAAAATAATGTGTTAATTTTGATACTGTGTCCCAAAAAGGAACCCTCCAGGCATCTCCACTGTTAGTTCCACAACGGCCTTTTCGATATTTACATGGAAAATAAATGTAACAAATGAGTGCTTTAAAAAAAATACACCGGCAATTTATTCATTGTTTTGGACTTATGTAAATCATTTTCATTTCTCCATTCTCTATTATCTGTACAAACACACAGCTTTTTCATTTTCTTTTCTGTCACACGTCTCTTTCTGTGCAACACATCTGATAGTTAATAATTGTTAATTTGTGCTATGTACAGAGCTACATTTAGTCATCACACACACACACACACACACACACACACGCGCGCGCGCGCACACACACGCACATATACACACACCGGATCATTATCAGCTTAAGGAACGTCTCCTCCTCACCTCATGGTGTCTGTCTACTTTCCACACGTCAACAATTTCCAGTCCACGTTCATCTGTTTCTTTCAGGTATTTTTCTATTATCTGCCATGAAAAAGAAGACAAATTTGGCTGCTGCACCATTATTATACAAGGCAGAAGTCATTTACAGAGGCATCGTTGTACCTTATAATCCTCGGTGTCTTTCCCCAGTAGACTGAGATTGCATTGGAGAGACGAGTAGTTCTGATCAACTGGGTGGGGGACATCTTGAACCATCTGCTCTTTGATTTTCTCAGTCTCTGCCTCGAGACCTTGGGCAATTTCAATGTCAGCCAACACCTAAAGGAGCAAATAATATTGAGAAACTGAGGTTTAGGGCTAAAAATCAACACCAGGATAGAGGTTCACTGCCCAGGCAGAGATGGGTGCCACAGTGTTCAGCCTCACCAGCAGCATCTCCTTCTTCTGATCCACTATTTCGGAGGTATCTATGACTGGAGGTTTCTTCCGGCCAAAGTTGTGTGGGATGATGGTGTAGAATCTGGAGGAGAGTGCTTCAAGGTCGGCCTTCTTGCTTTTCTTCTTCACGGCCTCCTCCAGCTTCTCCAGTACCTCAAACCCTTTGGCAATCTGCATCTTGCTCAGTTTTCCGAGGGGCATCTTCTTAATGTCTGTAGCCCGGCATCAGAACCGCCAGGCAGTACCACCAACAGTCAAAGGAAACACAAGTTCATGTAAAGTATATTTTCAACAATCAAGAACAAAGAATGTTTATTGACAGACGCTGTGATACAGCAGGTATCAGGAGCACAAAATGAAGCTCAGCGGAAGAACAGAGGGAAAGAAAATTCTGAGAAATAAATAAAAGGATACTTTAGAGATAGATCATTTTTTGTTTGTTATGCTTTTTTAATGATTTTATGTAGGATAAAATTTTTTTTTTAAAAATGAAAAATTACAGTTAAAAGTCATGGTAAAAAAGTCTGGTTGTACATTTGCTAAAAATAGTGAAATGGATGGTTTTCAAGGACCACGAATGACAGAAAGTGTGGATATAATGTACAGAGAGGCAGAAGCACACCAGACGTGTGACATGTAGAATACAGAGATGTACATAGGACCGCATACGTAAATGTTTTTTCCTTCTGAACAGGATTTCGCAAATGGTTTCGAAATAAGAATGTGCTCACATCAGCATCTCCACCCTGCAGACACTCATGTTTGAAACTCAGCAGAACCCTCATTTTGTGCTGCTCTATACCGCGAACAGGGGCTGTTTACCCAGGTTCATGCCCTCCATGGCTTCCTTGAACATGTCTTTGCTGAAGATAAACTCGACGAGCCTCTGAGTGGAGCTGTCCAGGGAACACGAGAGGATGTTCTTCACCACTGTCTTCACGGAACCATCGACAGTGTCCACCTACGGGAGCAGTAGCCACCCAGAACCACACACCAGGCGGGAAACTGCCGTGTGAGTTTTACATTGTTTGTTGGCAGAAAAATTACAATGTATGATTTTTTACTTTTACAGAAGCATTCAGTGTTTTTCTGAGTGAAGTAAACTGCCAAGTTACGCATTACAGTGCAGTAGTAAAAATATGGTTAAATTACGCTTTTGCTTTTTCTTGACTTTGGCCACATCCAGACACCCCATGTAGACTGAAAAATTGAGGATGAGCTGTAATGGAAGCTCTTTCCACAGTAGTAACATCAGATCTTGTCTGGAGCTCCAAACTGCTGCTGATCAATAACAACGTGTGTTTATCTGTGTCTGTGGCACAACATACTTCTATTTTCAGTCATTTTAAACTAGTGCTAATTTTAATTTAATGCTCAATGTTTAAAAAAAACATACTAATAAAATTTTATCTATATGAAACTTTTTACAGAGGTTAAACTGTAGACAAATCGATGAGTATATGAGTAAAGTTTTACTGATTGTGACCTTGGATTAACAAAATGAGTTATGAACAAATTTCCCTTCCCAAAGGTAAGTGGAAGTTAAGGTATGATGTCATGAAAGTGCCAACTATAAAGTGTGGGACGAGAAAATAAAAAGGAGCGTGAGGTAACACCCCTTACCTTGACCTCCGCGTCCGGGTTTCCATCCACCTCGATCAGTGTGTATTTCCCAGGATAGGAGACAAAATTCTCCCTGTCACTCCACTTGTTTTTTGTCTTGTCCTTGAACTTCTTCTCAAACTGGTCGATCGCTTTTTCAGGACTGGGGAAGGGCCCGAACTTCACGGACATACCCGTTTCCCCCTGGTGACGAGGAAAAAATGAAGCCCACAACAAATCACAACTCATTCATTTCTGTCCACCGACCACTATAAACGGCACCTTTTCAGATCTCAGCACTACAGTGTCAAGATGCAGCCTTTCCACACACATTCAAATCACAATTGAGAGCTTTTGAGACATTTTAAACCAAATCAGGGGGACAATGTGAATGTGTGTCTCGTCCTCCTGGTCTGTTACAAAAATCAAGATTTTTATTTAGCTATTGTCCTTCTTAAGCTAAAACTTGATCTCTGCACCCAAAAGGTTCAGTAAAACAACTTACCACTCGGCCCCATCTTGTCCAGCAGTAAAACTGACCGCTTCCTGTTCGTAACACTTGAATGACGTAGAACTTGTTGTTGTTCTGTTCCACGTTGGTTTGGTTCAGCATGCAGTCGAAATCTTCGTGCACCTAGCTCGTCGGTGCCGGTGGAGACACAGCATCGCATGTGTAAGGGAGCGTGAACACACCTTGCTAACCAGTGCTCCATTTTTACAGTCAAATGGGAGCATCAACTGACAGGATTGAACAGATGAACGGATGACAAAACAAGTGCCTGGCAGATGGGAGCACAGAAGCTGTGTTGGGTTTGAGGGCAAGAGGGAGGTTCTTCTCACCTCAGCTGTACTGTCCTGGGCTTCAAAGCCTGAGTCCACCCTCCGCTTGCCTTTTTGCGTTGGTGCTCCTGCTTTCAGTGCCTCCTTGGCCATCTTGAAAGCGTCCTTGGGCTCCTCCTTGACCTTCTTCCCTCCGGCTCCTTTGGCTGAAGCCACCTTTCTCTTGGGTGCCATGATGCTGGTGCTGTTCACCTCAATGAAGGAACTTGCTTTAGTGAACACAGCAGTTGGCAGCTTTCCAACAAACACTGGTTACACATTTTCAAAGGTACAAACCTTTTCACCTTATTTGTAGAGTTTGACTGAGTTTTCCTTTCTGTTGTCTAAACTCTTGGATTTGGATTTGGATGAATAATAAGATGAGGAATGTTGCTGTTGTTAGGATGAATCTGAAATGAAATAAGTCTGTGGAGAGAATCTATTTTCATGTTCAGTCATTTAAAAGTTTTATTTTAATGCACTTTGAAATTAGTAAAAACATTTATATAAAATGTCAAAGTATTTTTATTTAACTACAGCGCTGATTTTACGGAACCTAACATGCAAATAAATTAAGGGAGGTTTGCATTATTAAGCTTTTATTGATTGCATATGTAAATTGAATATGTAAATCAGGAACCCAGATTGAACTAGAAGTTGCGAGTATGATATGTTTTAAAATTCACTCATTTCAGTCACAAGTTTTATTTTACAAGGACTTTTAAGTCACTAAGTTAGAATAAAAGCAACACAGGGTGATGGACTGACTTGGGGCTGATGTGGGACTCTGCCCAGGACCAGCAGTTATTCACTATGAATAGATGGAAGTTTCACAAAGTCCTGAAAACTACTGTCACTGTCACACCATTAAAACAAGTTCTTTCGTCTGTTTTTTTAATTAATAAACGTTTAACTGAGGTTTTTACAGAATTTAACCCTGAGTGAATGGAGGGACATCTGTACTCTATTATGCAGCTTTTTTTTACTCAGTGGCAAAAGTCACTTTGGAGTTATGAAAAAATGGGGTTGTGAACAGATACAGGCTGTGTGTAAACTGAGGAACCAGTAGGACTGGGTGAGCAGGGTGTGTGTGTGTGTGTGTGTGTGTGTGTGTGTGTGTGTGTTTCACAAGCAAGCAAAGCCTCCAGGTCACAGGAAAGCCAGTTAAATAAAACAAGGTCATATACAGCAGTGTAGCCTTCCCTAGCTGTAGCTATTAGCTCTGTTTTTATATGTAGAATGTGGAGGAGCTCCTGGGAACCCTAAATGTTTACTTTTCTCCCTTACCCTTTGTTTGGGATGCCCCCCCCACCCAGTTGCCAACAGATTTACCTTATTGCACTTTTACCCTATATTGTCCCCATATTAAATGTACAGGTAATCTGGCACCTATAGCCTTACTGTACACCTGTTATACCTGTTCTGCTCCTTCACCTGCCGGTAACCAGGTGAGAAAAACCCTCTAGAACGACACTGTAAAAGTGTAAAATGTTCCTCTCAGTAGACCTTATTCACACTGAGGAACAGGATGCGCATGAAGATATTTTCACAAAAATATAAACATGATCATCACTGACATGATGTAGATGTGTAAAGAGCAAAGCGGCGCAGGGAACTTGTGTGTGGAGTTGGGGGGGGGGAGGCGAGTCCAGACATGTTGCTCTCGGGATGGCGGCCACGAAAACACCGCAAATCACCGCACACACAATGAAAAGTGTTAAAAGTGGCGGAAAGAAGACCGTACTCCTCCAGGTCGGTGCTGTCCTGTCACCCCCCCCCCCCCGGTCCTGGTCGAAATAAGTGCAAGAATCAACCGAGTGACCAACTAACTGACCCACAGAAACGCACTTAAATAAACCAGGAAATGCGCTTATATAACCGACAGATAAACGCGAACAGACGATGAACCCACCTGGGGGTGACACCTCCTCACGACAGAAGTCCAGTAACTGTTGACAGCGAGCGGGGCAGGGAGTCCTAGACTCGCCCCGAAACCGAAAGTGTCACCGTCACCTCATATGGATTGTGACGTCACTTTGGGGACCATCAAACAGCGCTGCTTGTCGTGTGTGTGTGTGTGTGTGTGTGTGTGAGAGAGAGAGGAGAGAGTGTGTACGTCTGTACACGTATTTACACTGATGCATTGTGTATTAAATCGTAATAGCACCATTATTCGGCAAATTGATTGAGGGCACAGACTAAAATATTCAAAATAAAAGAATTAATGTCAAGAGGAGATATTGGTTCTGCTGTTTATGTTGCATTGTGTTGTTGCTGGTTTTGTAATTTTTATACATTTTAATAATTTTTAGATAAGGAGCGCCTCCTTGGGGGGCTGGTTTTATAAACTGATGTCACTGACCTGCTTTTGCCTTTGATTTTATTAGCGTTTTCAATGGAATTTATTCTGCATGATTTTATTGTACTTTTCATTTCTAAATTGTTTAATATTAGGAGCTGTATCCTAATGGGACCATCGCTGGTAAATCTGGGATGGTTTGTGTGTTTTGGAAATGATATTAAGATTTTTATTCCGAAGTCTAGCGGGTCGGGGTGTGTTGACTGTATGAAATCGCCAGTGAAGGATTTAAATGTAAGATATTTCTTTTATGGAATATTTTATTGGAACGTTTTTTCCATACTATTTTAATCCGACGTTTTTCTTGTTAACTTTTAGTTTAGATGAACTTGACCTAAATCGAGGTGCAATACAAGATTTTTATTACAATCCTAATGGAATATTTAAAACGTGGTAATTTAAATGGCGTATGTTTCTGAATTGTGCAGGTCAGATGATTCATTTTCAAGAGGGAAGAAGTTAAACGCTTCAAACATCTACATATTTACAAATGTTGCCAAGTGTCTCAAAGTAATCAGCCCACCTTCCATCATGTACTTTTAAAAGCTGAAAAAAACTTATATTATTTACTTCTAATGCAATTATTTTATTTTGAATGTCGTGTTTATTTTACTTTACCGCAGATACTTGAGGAGCTCTGCACACTCTAATTTCAACTTCTGCTTCAATAATTTTAACATTTTTCGTTCCTTTTTGAAAGGCTGCACCACTGAGTATTTTTAAGGCATAATAATCCGGGATTTCAACTGTTTGCTGGTGTTTAACTGGCCTGTTGACTGGTTCCTTACATTCAGAGACGGAACCGAAATTCACACCATATTTTCTCCCGGTTCCTATTCGTAACGCGCTTACTTCCGATTCAACCTACCTAGAAAACGGCAGCCAATTAAACGTCTTAATTTCAAGCTGTATCGATGACTCTGCAATAGAAAGCCGCTTTACTTGCAATGGGCGGGCTTATTAGGCCATAAACACCCTATCAAAACTGAAGTCCCTTGAGTGGGCGTGGCTACACAGACGCTCGTTTGAGTGCACGTGTAACGTCTCCATGTGAGTTAACTACCTGGTCTGTAATTTTTCACGTTATGGCATTTTTCTAGAAATTGAACCCGCATGAACTGTGTCATTGACTAGTGTACCTTAAAAACATCGTCCAGCATGTCGTCTTTTTTTATAAAAAAGAAAGGGAGCGCCAAAACAGATGGAAATGCAGTGGGCAAGAAGAGGAAGGTGAGTCCCGGCAGCAGAGGATGCGTAGTTTATCAGTTTTGTTTTATATGTCTAACGGTATTCATGCGTCAGACAAAAACACATTTGCTGGAGATCTAAGACGTAGTTTGGCTGGTTACTTGAGTGGTTGTGTTTCCAGGCTACCGATAGTGGGAAAAGCAGAGGGGCTTTGAAGAAGAGGCTGAATGAAGAAATCTCCAGCGACTCTGAGGCTGAAGGGTAACACACTGTGGACTTACTCTAAACGATTTTTTTTTCTTTTTGCTTTAATACGCCTCTTGATTGTGTTTTTGTTCTTGATTTATTATCTTTGTGTACCCCCGTAGTCCTCCACGCGCTAAGGAGAAGGCGGTGGAGGACGATCACCTGGAAGAGACAGCCCAGGAGAAGAAGCTCCGTTTGGCCAAACTGTATCTGGAGCAGCTGAGGGAAGAAGGTGAGGGCATGTGTGTTAAACACCTTAATTCTGCACTGGCCTTGTTCTCCTGGTGATAACCC
The DNA here is from genome assembly GCA_900497675.1 of Arapaima gigas. NCBI lineage: Eukaryota > Metazoa > Chordata > Actinopteri > Osteoglossiformes > Osteoglossidae > Arapaima > Arapaima gigas. The sequence goes on along the minus strand of UFQX01000091.1, from coordinate 556,442 downwards.
ATCGACCTGGTGGCTCAGTGAGTAGCGCTGCCGCCTCACAGTGCCTGAGTTTGCAGGGTCTCCCCACGTGAGTGTGTGCTTCCTCTGGGTGCTCTGGTTTCCCTCACACGCGTTTCAGGTTAATTAGTCACTTTAAATTGTCCAGAGTGTGACTGGGTGTGTGGTTGTCATGCAACGGACTGGCGTCCCATCCAGGGTCCTGATTCCAGGATGGGCTCCAGTCTCCTGCAATCCTGCTCATGATAAGCAGGTAACAATGGATGAATGTACAGTATTAATTTTCTTTTCTTGGATAGTCATTGTTCTAAAGCTGAACTTAAAGGAGGCACATCTTCCATATATTATTGGTGAACATCTATACAGTCTGTATTTGAAAAAACATCTCATTATCTGCAATGAAATTAATTTCTGTTTTAGAGGAAAGAGCAGCAGAGAACAACTCTTGTGAGACAGACGTGATTGCTGGAAGGCTTCAGGAAGAAGTGGTAAGTTTATTTCTGCATTTCTCCTTGAACGTTTTATTTCACTTCATCTTCCATCTCTGTAAATTCCAGTTATTTAGGAATATCAATTGGTGTGAAATTGTTTTTTTTCAGCTTGAACAGAAGGGGAAGCTCAAGCGCTTGGTTGCAAAAGATGTAAGTATTTTTTTGACTATATTTTCCTGGATGTGATTGTAGTTTACAGGCAGTTTTGTCTGGAAGGTAAAGTGTTCATTGCTGTTCTTATTTTTCTGTTTTTCAGTATCTTCCCCCAGATGTTGCTGACTTGCGTCTTTTAAGGGGCCATAAGCTTTCAGTCACCTGCTTGGTCATCTCTCCTGATGACAAGTTCATCTTCTCTGCATCCAAGGACTGCTCCATCATCAAGTGTAAGTGAACGTACTTCATGCTAGCTTGTTATCCTGGAATAATTTCTTGAAGCTAATTTACAGACAAGTGACCCTACCCAAGAAAATACCTGAGATGTTGATGCTGCATTTTCCATCACCTGTGGTGCAGGTCTGAGTTTTGCTTTGCTCCCACAGGGGATGTGGAGAGTGGTCGGAAGCTGCACACGGTGCCTGGGGGGAGGAAGGGAACGGAAGACCGACACGTGGGCCACACAGCTCATGTTTTGTGTATGGCAATATCATCAGATGGCAAATACCTGGTGAGGAGGACATGCTCACAGTGCTGGTGTTTGGAATGTTCTCCTCTGTGTTTGGTGATATTCATGAAAGATGCTGGTGTAACTAATTTTGTTGATACATTCATAGCAAAGCAAGTGAAAAAGGTTGCACAGGAAACAAAATAATTGCGGAGCAGTTTAATGGATGTTTGGAGGAAAATTTGACGTGCCTATTTCTTATACTGTTGTATTTTTTTTCATGAAGGCCACCGGTGACATGAACAAGTTGATTATGATTTGGGAGGCAGCAACTTGTAAACACCTGTACAAGTTCACAGGACACCGGGACGCTGTGTCGGTGAGGCTTTGCGCTGTTTTATTACCTTCTCTTGTACTCTGCACTTCCCTGCTGCTCTCATTTGACATGCTGAGGGTTTCTGAACAGGGGCTGTCGTTCAGGAAGGGCTCTCACGACTTGTACAGTGCCTCTCATGACCGCTCAGTCAAGGTGTGGAACGTGGCCGAGAACGCATATGTAGAAACACTGTGAGTATCACCCAGTACATGAAGTCAAGTACAGTTAAATAGGAAATTTTCTGTCACTGATGCTTAAATGTGTCCTTGCATGGGATTTGGTTTGTAGCAGATTAGTAAGATTGTGTGGTGGACGTGCAGTGCAACCAGCACTCTTGGCTGATGCCTCAGTAAACTGTGTTTTGGCCCAGTTTTCACACCTGCCGTTCATCACTTCCTTGGGGGTAGTTTGACCGGGTTCAGTTTGTAGGGCAGCTGGCAGCTGTGTGCTCCAGAAGTCAACACCGTCTTTCTGTCTGTCACCAGGTTTGGCCACCAGGATGTGATCACGGGCCTGGACAGCTTGAGCCGGGAGCGATGCGTGACCGCGGGGGGGAGGGACCAGACGGTCAGAGTGTGGAAGATCACAGAGGAGTCACAGCTTGTCTTTCACGGCCATCAGTGAGTCACTCTTGTCCCACTTGCACCCAACGTGAGGTACATGTATTGTAGCTGCTTGAGCAGACAGGGTGCAGTTAAAAAAATATTTATATGATTAGGGTTTCTGCCCCAGCTTATTATTGTGTTTGTGGTCAAAGGTGTTTCAGGCCTGTCAGTTCACTCACTCATTTTTGTACATCATGCAGTAACTGGTTTATTCTTACAGGAGTCTGAGGAGGGTGCTTTACTACAGTGAATACCATCCTCTTAGTGGACAGATGTCCTGGAGAAATGTGAAGATTAACAGTTTCATATTGTGCTGTTTATCTTTTTTACTATCTGCACATTTGCACAGACTGTGGGTTTACAGTTTGAATGCTTTGAGTGCATAACACAGGGTTTGAAGTTGACTGATTTCTGCACTGAATGATCATTGATGAGCCAAATGTGTCCATTTTAACTGCAATGTTCCCTGTCATGTAATGCGGGATAATTTGTGTAACATGGTATTAACCTGGTATTTTGTTATTTCTTTTCCTTCAGAGGTTCAATTGACTGCATCCAGCTCATAAATGAGGAGCATATGATCTCGGGAGGTGATGACGGGTGAGAGGAACTCAAACTAAATAATAGTACTAGCAATGACCCAAAAAAAGATACTGACAGGTTTTGCATCATGCTTCAGTTTCATGAATTTAATAAAGTGTCAATTGTCATTTTAAAAATATTGAAATAGCTGAGTCTGAAAGTGTTAGTCATGACAGCCTGTTGCCTCCCTGTCCAGGTCTTTGGCAATGTGGAGCGTCAACAGGAAGAAGCCCCTCTGCACAGTGAAGCAGGCGCATGGTTCCTATGGTGACACGGGTCTCGAGCAGCCCTGCTGGATCTCGTCTGTGGCGACTCTGCACAACAGCGACACTGTGGCTTCAGGTGTGTCTGTTTGTGAGTTCGGCCTGGAGGTTCAAACTACGTTCCATTACTGCATTTTACTGTGAATGTAAATGTTAGTTTTGACCCTCCCTAAACCAGCCCAGCCCAGCCCACCCCACCCCACCACCCAATTGGGTTGATCCAGTGGCAACACACGTTTGTGGGTCAGAAATGCGGTCACTCCTCTGGATTTTGGACTGACACCGTTGTCATTCTCCAGGTTCCCATAATTCCAAGGTGCAGCTGTGGAGGTGCGGTGAGGGGTTCCGCAGCCTGCTACCCCTGTTCAGCATCCCAGTGGTGAGTCTCATGTTTGCTCTCCTTTCCATTAATCACACTGTGACTCTTTTTTTTTTTTTTTACTGTATGAAACTGAGCTCTACCTGTCTGCAGACAGCAAATAGCATGTGTTTGAGTGGGAATCCTCACACAGTCTATAGACATGTGTTTCAAGTTGATTGGTCACTCTAACCTACCTATAAAGAGAATGTGTGTGCATGTGTGCGTGCGTGCATGCGTGACCCTTCGATAGACTGGTAACCCATTCAGAGGCAGTTTTATGCCCTCTGTTTCCAGTATGGCCTTCTGACCTCTGTGACCCTTCTCGGGATAAATGTTTCATGATGGTTGATGGCATCATCTTGGATGCTTTGTTATTCTTCCAGAAGAAATATGATAATTATATTAAATGACATTTTTAATGTCCAGTTCCTGGAGGGCTCTTGATTATCCATCTGCCTTTTTATTCCAGTTAAGTTCTTAGTAAGACTGGGCAACTCTTTTAGACTGCAGATCTAAATGTCATGTCTGTTAATGATCACACATCACCTCCGCATGTTACCAAAAAAAATTTGTGAAAAAGTGCAGTAATAAAAAATATATTTCCTTGTTTGTTCAAAAAAATAACATATGGTGCTTGAAATTAGCAGTTAATTTCTTAACTATTTAGAGGGAAATGTATTGTTTAAAATGTATTGGTCTGTCTGAACTGTGCGTGATTAATTTTAATGGGCGCAAAATGAAAACTTACAACCAGAATCATTTCCAGAAGCTGCTCACAAACAATGAATAAAAGGTGATGAAAACAATACATCTTACGTGGCTCTTTCTCTTGCAGACGGGGTTTGTGAACAGCCTGAAATTCTCAAACTCTGGAAATTTTTTGGTGGCTGGAGTTGGGCAGGAGCACAGGTACTCTGTGTGTGTGTGTGTGTGTGTGTGTGTGTGTGTGTGTGTGTGTGTGTGTGTGTGTGTTCCTGAAAAACCCTCATAATACAAATTCATAAATCATACTTAATTAATTTTAATTTTTAATGGTAGAAGCTTAATGTACTTCTGCAAGGGACACCTGTTTATGCTAATCTATCACCAAATCCCCAAAAACCCGGGGCAGTTGCTTTATTAGTAACAAAGCAGTTTTCCATCATTAAACACAGTATAATACTGGGTGGATGTTTAACTTCAACTCATTTGACAAGTTCTCATAAACAGAAAGTAAAACAGTCGATATTCGGTGTTTGTGTATTAATTTGATCTTTATTGCAACAACAGAACAGGGACAGAAATCAGTGGAAAGTTGATCATTATGCTGTACAGTACTCTACTATTTGTATGGCTAAATGAGCAAATTTTTTGTGAGTCTTGTCAGTTGAGACGCAGGTAAAATCCAAATTCTGTCTTAGTAAAGAAGAAATTGAACACTAGATTGTAGCTCAAACAGTCAGGATCCAAATGGATGATCAGATGAACACAGGATCATCAGATTACTCATTCCCACACCTCTTGGCTCCCCACGTTCTTTATTAAAGTTTTTCTAAATGTTAAATTCCTTTTTAATAAAAAGTTCGTTTTAATTAAACAGTCATAGGGAACTTGCCTGGCAGCCGTTCCTGCAGGGCGGCCTTGGACAGTAGATGGCGCTGTTACACCGCAAAACCTTCATTGTTTTTTTTTTTTTTTTTAAATCCCAGGAGATTAATGGCAAACCTTTGTTCTAATTTGATTCTGATCTGCTGGTTATTTTTTGCTATTTCATAAATATGGTACCTGAAGGCTTTTTCATGCTTTATTCTAGTTAATGTTCACTCACAGGCTGACGGTGTTCTGTTTGTTTTTCACAGACTCGGCAGATGGTGGAGAATTAAGGAAGCAAAGAATGGACTGTACATCATTCCTCTGAAGAAACAACCGTCAGAGCAGAGCACTGCAAATGGGGACTAGACTGCTCAGACTGTAGCTCAGATTTGATTTCAAAGTTTATATTCTGAAGAATAACATGCTTTGGATTTTTTGTTATCGATTAAATTTTATTAACAGCAGCAGTTTGTCTTGTTTCAGCATCGGGGGCAGATGTTGCATTTCTGTTCCTGCTTCGATTTTCAGTGGTTTGATTTACTTGGGTTAAAAGAGAAACTGCAGCTGGAGTGAGACTCCAGCAAAGACTGCAGATGTCGGGAAGGGCCTTTGAAGAGCTCACGTTGCTGCGTTTTCGTTATGCTGTGTGAAGGAACAAGGGCCCCCTGCAGGAAGAGGATCCACCCCCCCCAGGACCTCCCTGGGCACTACTGGCTGTTGGTCTTCAGCCTTAAGTGGAAGTGCTGACCCACAGGGATGCCCTCGGATCCCAGTGGAGTTGAAGACCAACCAGGTGCTTCGAGACACTTAGGGCTCAAGTTTGACAACCTAGTCCGTGACACGTGTCACGTGATGTTGCTGGAACGTCGTGTCCAGGTGTGATGGCACAGCAGCTGTTTGCTTGGAAACACCGCACCCCCAGGGAGCCGATTATTTCATATTCTATCTCCGAATGATTAATTCCAGGAATTCACCTCAGCATCAAATAACCATGGAGCTGTTTTATATAACGGATACAGAAGTGCAGTACGAGGCCCTGTGAGAAGATGCCTCCTTGTTGTAGGTTCTAACCATCAATCCCAGACAGCTGATAAAATGGCGAAATGAGGAGCTATTGCAAATCATACAGTTTTTTCTTTGTTTTTTTTGTTTTTTTTTTTTTTTAAGCATTTTACATACAGAATTTATTCAGACTTACAGCACCAATAGCTACTGTCCTCTTGTTGAAAGAAAATTCAGGAGGAGCAGAACGGCCAGAAATGCAGGTTCCTGGAGGAAACTTGTGGACAAACATTCTGCTGAAGAACACGTCAGTTATTTACTCATCAGCAGAATGTTGTACAGTGTCTTTGTTTAGCTGACGTTTTCCCTCTACCTCAAATGGTCCCACCATCAACCTGCTCTGTTTGTAAATATTAATGTTTTTTAAAGTCCTTTTACAATCACAGCTGATAATACAGAATCCAATTTTTTGCTGGGTTCTGTGAAATTGGAATTTATCTACAGTAAATATAACTTTGCAAGAATTGTTATTTCACTAAGTTTCAGCTAAACTGTAAAAATGGCTGAAAATAAGTTTTGTGTTCAGACGGCTTTAACCTGCATGAACTTGATCACATGGTTATGGCTCAGCAGACAGGGTGGAAACACTGTGGAGGTGAATTGAATTAGCGTGGTCCTGCCATCAACTTGCAAAATCTCCTCTTTGTAATTTAATTTAAATTTAATTTAAAAAAACAAGCAAATGTACATTTAATATTAATAAAAAACACATTTTATTTACATAAATTACAAGAAGCACAGACTGGTTCACCAAAGTCTACATTAAAAACGTCTCTTATGATACATTGAACAACTTTACTATTGTTTACTTTATGTCTCAAATAAAAGTGTACTTTTTATTAAAAAGAAGGGGTATACTGAATTTTATACTTTTTTCATTATAGCTACCAGTCAGCATAAGATAAAACAATTGGGACATTTAACTCACAGCACTTAGATGACACTGAAATCAGAACTGCTCATGTATACGCAGCACTTGGCTCCAGATCCTAGACTGCAGCACTGCATCGGTTCTGGCAGAGGGTCTGGCTTCCCCTCCCTCACAAGGAGGAGGTCGTGGAGTCCACAACCTCCCGACCGTTGCACACCGTTGGCACGAAGTTGGAGGCCGAAGCTGTAAAAAGAGGTATTAGATGCTGCATAAATGAGCTGCTGGAGGCGGGGCTTATCTCAGGCTCACCCCCTCCCCCCCGCTGCCCATCATCTCAACTCCAATAAACAGTTTCAAACCTCCACCCTCCCACCCTCTTTCCCGCCAAGAAAATACCATGTGATTCTATTACGTGAAGAAACTCATGGAAAATATAGTCAGCTCACATTCCACAACTGCCAATGGGTGATATCGCAACCACAGCCTGTCAATTATTAGCCTGTCAACCAATAGCCCTTCAACTATTAGCCTGTCGTCCAGCAGTCTGTGGACACATGAGAAGACAGACGGAGTGTGTGGAGTGTGAAGTGCACTGCGAATGTAAACACTGGATCAATGTACCTGCTGGATTACAATGATACAACGACGACCGGTGATGATGACCATGATGAGCACGGTGACGATGGAGAGGATGAGTAAAGATAGTGAGAGGTGAGAGGCGGCAGGTACTTTGCGAGAAGCTTGAGCCAGGACCCGTGGTGACGCTGAAGCGGGTGGTGGCCACCCTTAGCGTGGTCACATTCTTCTGGGGCTGGAACAAGATGATGTGGATCTTGGGAGCGAAAAGGCACCCGAGGACCACGGAGCCACTCAGGCTCACCGAGATGCACATGGTGGTGGTCTGAACCTGCAGCAGGAGGAGGAGAGTTTACCACACCACTTTCCAGAACTTTCCCCTCTACAGACAGCACAGGGTTGTTTACTTTGTTTACTTTTAAAGGCATCTCAAAAGGTGTGAACATTTTATTTTGCACATACAGTAATTTCCAAAGGGCACAACAGCAGGGTCTTTCTCCACATCTCAAGCCTGGAATCGCAATTCTTTTCTTTGTCTCTGAACAGCATTTATGAGTTATATGTTGTTCTCTGTGTTTCACAACATATCCTGGAGACTCTGTTCCGAGGTCAGCTGGATTTTTCACGATTGATCCGTCTCCATCAGCGGCACTTAAAACAGACAAAAGAGCTACATCTGCAGCACTTCTTCACGTTCTTACTGCAGACATATCATCCATCAGCTGATGCCACTCAGTTGTACTTCAACCAGCTTCCTGGACCTAGTCCTCTGGGACTGGTCCACAGAGCTTCTCAGCTCTCCAATGTGCCCTTTCTAACTCCAGAACAAAGAGGTCCTCTCAGCACTACGGCTCCCACGGCGACTACTTTAATTTTTATTTTCCCTTCCAGCTGTGCAGGGATGTGTTGAAATGCACATTACATTATTTGTCTAGCAGAGACCTTTATCCTGAGCCTCCTGCAGAGCATCAAGCTCTACTGCTATATCCAGCTGTCTAGTCAAGCGATTCATCTTCAAAAGCATCCAACCCAGGGCTACAAGACTGGATTGAGATCTCTAACCTTTACCAGCGTTTTACCATAACACCCCCATGTACAGGTAATTAAAATGAGACCTGTTTGCGCACCTCTCCCTCTGACTGGAGAAAACACTGCTACAAGTGCCAGATGTTTTAGTTGCCCAAGGAGATCTTTTTTCACCTGAAGTAACTCATTTTACTCATTTAGGATGTTGGATATTTTTAGTGATTTGAAGTGCCTTCTCAAGGCTACAGCAGCAGGTGCCAACACTCAAAAGGCGTCAGCTCAGGTAAGTGATCGGCTGGGGCAGCAGGCAGCGCTGCAGTGAGAGCTGCTTTGAAGAAACGCATCATTTAAATGAACACATGCAAATTTAGCCCCATGTTTTGAAACACAGGCAACTGGGCACAACTGAACCCCCACAGACATCAGCCCAATCTAGTGAACAAACCCCTCAAAGGTATGAGTGATGCACGGAGAAAATGGAGATCAGAAATATCAGCTCAGGCTGGAGAGCACAACATATAACCACTGTGTTCCCATGCGACTCCATGTTCACCTCCTGCCTGTATCAAGTTTGGCACTTTGGTGCCTAGAAGACTGATCAAAGACACCTAGAGATCTTGATTGGTTCCTGTACTCTAAGGAGGAATATGGAGTCTCTTCTCCTTTGGTGGTGCTACTCATGAGAAATGGGACCGATGCAACCCTGACCAGGTTAACGTGTTTAAATAGGAGGACAGAGGGATTTTTTGCCCCCTGTGTGGTGGATCTTCTGTGATCTTCTATCCCTCAATGAGTCTCTCACAGCAGTCAAGAAGAGACTCAAAACCCATAAGTGAATGTAAATGTAGCACAAACACATGAGCACAGACTGGAGAACATGGGCTCATCACCCAAGAGAACTCAACACTCAGACTTTCCAGTGTTGGAGGACATGAGGTATCTAAACAGCATCATCCAAGGTTAGAGAACTTGGCTCAAACAAGCATGGACTGAACATGCTGGCTGTCCGGTCTCCTTTCACACTGGGAAGGGTGTGAGGAGAGTGTCGGTGCTTTCAGTTGCTGGGACACAGCTGGGCATTGGCCTTGGAGGGTTTTATTTATTTTTCACCCTCCATTCCACACAGTTACACACAGGAATGGTTGCTCCCAGCAGCCCTCCCTCACCTCGCAGGGCCAAACCCCATAACACCCTTCACCAGAGCGCTCGTCTCTGTCACCCCTGGACCAACTGATTGCATCACATACAGATTAAAATAATAACAATAAGAACAAATCATGTTCACCATCTACACTTCACACAAACAGCAAGCTTGTAAAATTAATCAGACCAGATGAGGTCTGTAAAGCGTTTCAGCTGCAGAGAAATGATATTATGACATTGCGTTTGGGCAGCTTCTACATGTTGAGAGTTCAAACCTTCACAGTTAGTGTTCTGGATCCTCCTGACCTATTCAACTGTGCAGCCAGTTTGTTTCGGTCCCAGTAATGCCTTAAACAGTGTCACCGTCTACAGAAGGCATCTCATGGCAGAGAAAAATTGGGATCACTGACTGCCCTAATCTGTTTTCTTACAAACATTCAGTATGTTCATGTAAAAATGTGGAAAAGCCACCTCTGACAGCAGTATGCAGTGCCAGGTGGTGAGGCCCAGCAATTTGATTCAATACACCCCCCAAGTTTAACTAAATCACAAATTTGACAGTTTTTCACTATATGATATGTAGCCTGGGAGGTAAAGCATTCATTACTTTTCATCATATTCTTGCCAGTCTGTTAAACCACTTCAAGCAGCAATGGGCTCATCCTGCACATTTGGCGATGGGACGGGTTCCCTAGAGCATCAAGCACATCAGCTATGTTCCTTCTGTCATTAAAAATACAGTATAAATCTATTCCAGTAATCAGATTCAAAATAATCAGCAAAGTCAAACTAAATAAAGGCAGGATCATGTGCTTTAGCATGCGTGTGGAAAAACACGGGAGGAAATAATTGTGATTTATTCATCACCAAATACCTGATTCCAGTGGCAGGTTGTCGCTAATAGTGGGACTGGCTGTCAATAAGAGGCGCGTTTTAATGCAGCGAGTGGCGCCGTCCCTTTGTTCTTCATCACAGCACATTTCTCAGCCACATGAAAAGAGAGCTGATCCTTTTATCAGCCCTAAGAAAGGCAATCAAAAAGAGCTCTTTTCATCTGTCACCCATACCTGCAGGTACTACACCAGGCAGCGACACGGCGTCGGTTTGAGGACATGTTCTCTGTGGAAATAGCTGATGCTCAAGTGGAAAATCACCGTGGTGGCAGTGGTGTGATCCTGCTGTAGATGCTTGCTGGTTTTGCCTTCGTAAATTCAAAAATAAGTCACTTTCTTACCCTAATCATTAATTTCAGCATTTTTGGAGATTATCATGGCACAATGAGAAACAGAAATCCACAACACATCACTGTAGCTGACTTCTCTAAACAATTAGGCCAAAACACTCCGCGACAAACAACGACAGCAAAGACAGACGCAGTGAAAGCCCGCATAATCGCTCTATTCAGCACGACCACATTAATGTAGGACTACAGTTAAACTCCAAATGACCTGCTTCTGTGTGTGTAGCTCTAGGTTAGGCTTAGCTATGTTGCTAACTGCACGTAGCTCTGCCTCTAGTCAAGTCATCTGCAGTCGTTCTTTTTTGTCATTCAATGCCAGTCAGATTTTTGAGCACAGCTGGGAAATATTTGTACAGGAAGAACTGGACAGAAGAGCAAAACAATTCATAAGCAATCAACTTTCCTGGGAACTGCTGTAGAACAATTGTGAAGATATGGTGCCTGGACAAGGAGAGGGCGGCAACTGGTACTTGGACCTCAACAGGTTTAATTTTTTCCCTTATACTCCAGTTAGGTTAGGTTAGGTTAGTGTTTTCTTCTGGCAAGTAAACAAGCTATAGCTATAACTTCTGCTGCAACTTTCCCAATGCCTTTGCTCACCATCCTGTCACAACCGTGAGAAGTTTGCTCTACAAAAAAGAGTTTAACTGCACCTCAACCCCTGGTTAAACTTACTAAATAAAAAAGTAAAAAAAAGTTTTCACCAAGGGTATTCAAACTTTTGACTGCTATTGCATACAGACATGAGGCAGCCGAAACAGACACCCAAAAGTGGCGCTTGGACAGACTTACCCTGTAGTCGCTGGCCGTGACATAGAAGATGGGTTGGAAGGCAAGCCAGATGATGCACGTGGTGTACATGGTGAAGCCGATGAATTTGGCCTCGTTGAAGTTCTCTGGGCACTTCCGGGTCTTGAAAGCGTAGACGGTGCAGAGGACGATGAGCACGCAGTTGTATGTGAGGGACACCAGCATGCTTGAGTCCTTACTGTTGCACTTGAGGGTGACCACATCCCGTCGCTCGGGGCTCACCTCCTTGCGCACCCCGGGTGCCTCCACCAGCAGCCACACCACAACTATGACCAGCTGGCAGGAGATGAGGGCCATGCAGATGACCACCTGTGAAGTGGGGCTGATGAAGCGTGGCCGCTGGGCGCCATCCTTGACACCATTAAAGATGCGTGCGATGCGGTTGGTCTTGGTCAGCAGGGCGGAGTAGCACACAGCAAAGGAGGTGCCCAGGCCAAGGCGCCGCAAGGTGCACACGGCAGCTGACGGCTTGGCGATGTACACAAAGGTCATGCTGTAGCACATGAGGACACCCATGAGCAGGATGTAGGAGAGCTCCCGCCCACTGGCCTTCACCACCGGCGTGTTGTTGTGCTTCACGAACAGGCCGATGACAAAGAGCGTGCAGAGCATCCCCAGGCAGGAGATGGTGACAGGGCCGATGGCCCATGCGTCCTCCCAGTGGATGTACTCCTCTGGCAGGTCGAAGCAGCCCGTCAGATTCTCCAAAGGCCACTGGCCGAAGCCACAGTCTGTGCACGTGAACTCGTCCAGCAAGTACTGATAGGGCTGACAGGGGATGCAGATCCAGCAGCACACGTCCCCGGGCTGCATGCTCTTCACTTCGTTCTTCCGACACGGGTCACTGCACTGCGAGGTGGGGGGAACCTGGGGGTCCCAGGGGATGAGGCTCGTGTTGAGCACCAGGCCCTGTGCCCAGTAGCCCACTTTGTGGTACATGTACTTGCCATCCTCCTGGTGGTAATGGAAGATGTTGTAGCGGCCCAGACTGTCGCCATAGGCATCAAAACGGACCACGTTCTCCGTATCCGCTGGGCGAAACGGGGCTTTATAGGCACGGGAGGGGTTGGGGGGAGAAAACATGGATGTCAGTTAGTGACAGGGCAGAAGTGTATGTACCAGGTTAGGGTAAAAACACAAATTTTTTCCACACTCTCTGGACAAGCGGAAAAATAACAGCCTGACATACTTAACCAGTGCAGTACCTACTATCCTGCCGTAATAAAAGCTTCACTCTGAAAATACAGACGCAATCTCACGTAAATGTTTAATTTTCTCTCTGAGCTCAAAGTCGAGCTGCTCAACAGGCCTCCATTCACAAAATATTGAATTACAGTGAAATACCGCAAACATTTACACCGCCGCCTCCCTCTCCAAGCCGCCCGGTAGCTTGAGGACGAGGTGTAGCTGCCCATCAAGAATTTACATAATTACAACCACAAGTGCAGCGCCGCAGTTTGTCCGCCGCCTTTGATGATCGAGGCCAAACTTGGTGGACAAGACGCTGAGCAATGAAATATCTTTCCAAGCGATAAACAAACAGGGAAGTCAGAAGGTCAATTCTTGCTGTGAACATTAATTTATCTGCAAATACAGCAAGGCGGCTCTATCAGCAACACAGACACACCGCGTACCTGTTTCCCCTGCAGCACCTGAGGGACAAACTGGGATGTGAATAGTTTGTCAAACTGCGGTGAATTTTCAGAGTTTTTGGTTACTAAAACAATGGATGTGAACAGGAGGCTGTGAACCAAGTCCACCCAAATTTCGGACTGGAAAGCAATTCCCACCAGTTGTGGTGCAAATGCTTCGCGCCCTGATCTGCTTAGGAGGGAATGGGTTTGTACCAAAGTCACTGGGACGACAGAACTCCCCCCCACACACTGTAACCCCCCCTTGAATCCTGCATAATCCATTTCCACTTGCATGCAAGTTATTATTCCACCTAGAACCGGGTGCGTGATTTTCCTTTTCTCAAGAAAAATTGAAGCAACCTTGGAAAACCCATATTGACGTCTTTACAATTGCAAGTATCATCATTAGAAGCCTTTATCAAAGTAACCTGCAGCAAATTATTTGCAGGGCATTTGCTTAAGATGGGCTTTGTGTCAATGAGTGAATTACTGTCCTGCATTGGGCAGCTTCCAGTGGAGAAACTAGAAGAACCTGCGGCTAAAGTCACAGTCAGTGTGACATTGATGACCTATTTGCTCACCGTCAAACTTGGCCTTCAGGATGTAGTCCTTGTAGAACTTCTTCCCATTCCCTGGCTTCATGGCGTCGCAGAGCTTGGTGGAGTTGGGGCACATGGCTTGCCGCATGTTGTGCAAGGCGTGGGCCATGGCGTAGACAGCATTCACCACAAACATGATCTTAGACTCCTGCTCAAACTTGCCGTCATGCAGCGAGTGTTGGCCACAGCTAAGCTCATAGAGGCTGCACTGGAAGTGGTGCTCCCAGAACTCGCGGAACCAGGGGTTGCGGGTGTTGTTGTAGGGGTTGAGGCTGGTGAAGTAGTCAGCAAACTCCCCAATGGGGTACGAGGCCAGCTCGATGGTGAAGGCGCCGTCAGCCACGTGTTCACTGCCCCGGACCACAACTTCCTGTGCGCCCCAGCCATCACTGGCCACCCAGATAAAGGTGACGTTCATGCGAGCAGCAGCCACCAGCAGCTCCCGCGCGTCCTCGCTCCGTGTGAACAGGATAACCACTTTGGCATTGGACTTCTGCTGTAGCGAGCGGATGACTCCATCATAGCTCCAGCGACTCATGGAGCGACTCACCTTGGCTGATGTGGCAATGCAGATCTGCCGGGCACGGGCCTCCTGCTGGAAGGCGTCAATGCCTGTCTCGCCGTAGTCACCCTCAGACGCCACCGTGGACACATAGGTCCAGTTGAAGTAGCGGAGGATCTCGGCCATGGCTTTGGCCTGGTAGAAGTCTGGCGGAACTGTGCGGGCAAAGTAGTCATAGCGTGACTTGTCACTGAGCTTGGCACTAGTGGAGGCATAGCTGATTTGGGGGATCTGAAAGAGTCGGAGCAGGTTGGCCACCTGAAAAAGACCGGAGGGCCGGAGTTAAAAACCCGGACACGCGGCACATAATCATCATCTATCATTTCTGACATGGGAAGTAATTGTGGGCTTGAAGGCAGTGCCTTCGCAGCACAAATTACACGACGTTCATACAATCAAACCGCTGAGCTGCACAATCAGCCCGTTTTTTTCTCCTTTTGCTTGGAGATGCAATCAGTTCCGCCCCCATCTCAAGCTTCTTGACTGTGTTCCTCAGAGGTACCTGTCACAAGTGGCCACCTGACTGAAGATGGCTGAGGTCCGAGGCACTCAGGGGGCTTCATAGTGCAGTCAGTTGCTCCTCGGCAAGTGTGAAACAAACACACTAATTCCTCCTTCGTGGCAGATGTTTACATACAGAATTGACAGTAGGTACAAAGTGAGCGACAGACGATGTGCCCCGTGTTGGTGGAGCAGATAGGAGATCAGGGCAGATGTGGAGTGGGCATAGATGAGGTGAAAGGGACTTAGCAGCTCTGAAGGACAGAGAGTCATGTTGACAGGGTTGTTGCTGCCAGACTGATATTGAGCTCCATCATCTGCGGCCAAACCTTTGAGAAAAGTTCTGACCTTGAACTGTTCTGCTAGAAACACTTTAAAAAGACCCACTTGTATAAATGTGTAAATCACTGTCTTAACATTGTAAGTGACTTTGTAAAAAAGTATGAGATAAATATAAATGACAAAACTTTTTAAAATTTATCCCAAAATTTGCTGTGACAACTAGACCAAAATGGCAATAATTTGAGCAGCAAGTACTTAAATACAAGCAATCCAACATCTTTTGTGTGCAATATTTTTGTACGCAATATCTGGACTGTATTATTTTCCTTATTGTTCCCATTTCAACTCATTGCATCATTTGACTTTCAGAACCGGAAGGAAAAAGGTCAAATATTTTACATTCAGGGCTCATGTCAAGGGAAGCATTAAAATGCCTTTTTTTTTAAATGTCTTCTCCTTATGATCTTCTTTTCATTTTTTTCTTCCGATATTCCTTCGACAAACTAAATGTGGGATTTTCCCTCATATAAACCGTCTGATCAAGCTGGAGGAACATCAGTAAAAATATAGATATATTCTAAATACTGCGTAGTTTAGCGCTCTGAACTCAACTTGGAACCAAATGTGTATAAATGGTAACTGCTATGCAGTTAGAAATGATAAAACATGTAAAAAGTATCCAGGTTTTAAAATGAATTAGGAAAAAAACACACTAGGTGACATTTCCCCCAACAACAATTTCAGGTAATAAAAGCATTTTTAAAAACACTACAGTATATTGGAGATATAGACTAGCAGATGACATTTCTAGCTCTTCAGTTGGACTGTAAAGCATTCATTACTATTGTTATATTCCTAGGACTGATGTGTGAAGTAAAACCCTCAAGTGGTGTACCCTGACATAAGACAACCAGAGAATTTCATCCCAGCCATTAAAGCAATTTTGTCCTGTTTTTATACTCGACAACCACCTTCTGGCACAAAGACAAACTTAGCTTGATTTAAATTACATCCATTACCCACATAAAGGGAAAATGTCATAAAAACAATTATGAGAAACGGGAAAAAAAACAACTGAACAAAATGGCAAAAGAAAAAATAAAGAATAATGAAGTGAGATGCGAGGGCTGCCCAGGGTGTCGAGGATACTCGGGGGGGCATGACCCACCACTTCTACTAAAAGGTAATAGAGTCTCGGCTCCCAAGGCAAGTACTCTGTAAATGTACTTTTAAAGTAATTACATTCAAATACAATCACATGAATTGAATATGAAGTATTCTCTGTAATTTGGAAATGATTCCTCATGTGATGACAATTAAATTTTGAAGTTGACACCACAGGTAGTTGATTAGAAATAGCAGAGCGACACAGTGACGTCTCTGCACCAGTCCCAGTAAAAAAAAAAAAAAAAAAACCAGTGCAAAAAGAGCAACCCGACCTGGTGGCCTTCAAACAACTAACTTCCACAATAACGCAAGCAAATAAAATCAGTGTTGTTGTTTGTAGCTTTTTACTTCAGCTTTAAATAGCAAGTCTTCCACAAGCACTGTAGCAACATACAGCATCTTTACAGAGTATTTCCGGAAAAAGAAAAGGTCGTATTTTGTTGACATTAGCAAACTTTCCCCACTACCGCTTACGTCGCTGCGCTGCAATTAAGTCTGAAATGTCCAACAGATCCTTCATCTTCACAGCTCTTATTCAAGATCTCAGATGGATGGTTTTCTTAAAAATTATTCCTATGCCTTCAAATCCATGACTCGATATTACTTAAACAGTTAAAAATACAGACGACAATAGTGATTTTAAATTAAAATGTCTTTGCTTTGAAATCCTACCCTTAATTCTAGTATTGAACAGTAATACGTTTAATAGATCCAAGTTCTTTTAAATGGACCACTTACCAGTGAAAAAAACAGTGTAAGCCAGTGAATTACACTGTTAAAAAATATAATTAATTAATGCACTTTTAAATGTATCTCAGGCAACAATCCTCAATAATTTAACACTATTTTCTTCATGCTGGAATGTAGGACTTGCAAGAAAAACACAAACCCATTTGAAAAGGTTTCCTTGCAGCTCTAATAGAGTCTGAACTGCAGATACACCACATGCAGGACATAAAACAGAGTAAAATGTTAAATGTGCATCTAGTAGGGTTTGCAGTTATCAGTTCATATATGAACAAAAATGATGGGTGGAGAAAAGCTTAACTACACTTGCTGGTCTTTGTAACATGCACTTCATTTTGTTTTCATTTCTGTCTTCTTTCACATCTCTCATTTCTGACAGTTACTGCATATCGACTACTGGTTATAGCGAGGCCAAAGGGTGTTAGACTATTACTGTGTTTGTTTAGCATCACTGGCCTAACTAGTCCTCTGAAACAACACTTCTTGCTTACCTGGTGAGGTATTCTTATCACTTTGCATTCCATGACATCACTTTTATGCACGTTGCCATAGAAACTAGTAAGACAGGGAGGAGGATGCATCCGGAAACGGGGTGGTTAATATTAGAGAAGATTATTTCCCCTGAGTCCTCCTGCTATGCTTTGAGCTCAGTTTCACTATTGAGCCGACTGCCATTTACTGTTATCCAAAAAACAGCTCCCTAAGTAGACACTTCCAAACAGAAACACAGGCGCCATCCAAGGAGGGAACAATGTTTTGGCAAGGAGAGAAAAATCTGATGAGTTTAGACAGAGTGGAGGCGAATCGGAATACTAAGAGAGCTTTCAGATTTATTAAAACTGTGTGTGTATGTGTGTGTATGTGTGTGTGAACTCACAAATCAGATCCCAGTATTTTCCTGGAGGAAAGAATATTGTTAATATATACATAATATACAGACTTCCCACAAAAACGTGTCTCTCACCTGGTTTACACCGTATGACTGATTCCAGACACTTCATTTATTCATTTACCTGGTGCTTCTATCCAAAGTCAAGTTACTTATTGTTTTACCCTTTCATAAAGCTTTCTTCTGGGGTAATTCAGGGTAAGTACAACAGCAGGGGCTTCGACCTCTGCTGCACCTGCTGCCCCAGCACTGGAAGTTATTTAAAGTAAAACAGAATCCCAGCAGCATCAGCTGATTTCCTGAAATGTATTTCAGTACCAGTTGCTGTGCGGTAGCCCTGACAGCCCATGATCACCCACACTGCATGTTCAGCTCCCACACGATGCTCACGTGTTTGGATGACGTCACCAAGGAAGGAGCAAAAATACACTTGACGTCTGGCAGTGTTCTCCACAAGCCAGTTGCCATTTGGGCTGGTCAGCGCGACTCTAGCCATCTGCTACGTTATGGAATGAACTCCCAGAGTTCTGCACAGGAGGGATGATAATGCTTCTTACCCCGCCTCCCTACATCAGGTGAGTTAGACTCTCTCGTCCCAATTTGCTACACGTTTAAAAAGCTCACTAACTTTTTGAAGACATCCCAACTGCATGTCCCCCCACCTCCCAACACAGCTTTATTATCCCTTCAGAGAAAAGTTCCCAACAACAATCAGGAAGAAAAAGGCCAGGTTCCCCGCTGTTGATCCTTTGCCGGATGCAAGTGTGAACAACGGAGGAGGACAAAGAAGTGTTTCTGGTTCTTACTGCAGGTAAAAACACAATATAAACAGCCTTTCTTTTGCACATCTCCAAAGTTCATCATCCTTCTTGTGTTCCAGCCTGGAACTATGCTCTTCATACTCTTGGGGCACCTAAACTTACAGCACGTTGGCCTGGTCAGCTGCTGGATGTTACACTTTTACACCTTATGAGAAGGGCTTTCATGCCCAGAAAGGTTGAATCACCATTTTGATTCCCGTCCATGCAAGGGGGCAACTTGTGTTAAACTTCCAGCTGTGTTGTAAATTGTAGTAAAAGTAAAGTAGTTTTGGAAGACTTTTCTTTGTATAACATCATCCTCAGAACATTAGCTAATAATCATTAAATATGTCTGACTGATTTGATGTTGGCAAACATATGCTCAGAAGGAACTACCTAGAGGACATCAGTATTGTCATTCTAGCCCTACACACTCATCTTTACACTGACCCCACTTAACCACAGTAAATTACTCCCAATTCCAGCACACAAATTACAAGCAAACAACTATATACAGCAGAAAAGGTTTTCTTAAAACTTTCCTGCAGTTTCAAAAGGCGTTTTGTTTTATGTCACATGTTCGCTCCCTTCCACATGATGCAGTTTGGCACCAGTGGAAAGCAGCTGTTTGTCACGAAACGTTAATAAGCACCAACTTCAATCGAAACCATGAATTTTCTGTACGTTGTGCCTCAGGATCTGACAGAGTGAAACGAAGTGAGAATCTATAAGCGTTAAAAAGGTTAATGCATTTAATGTGCTCAAAATAACCTTTGCATGTGGATAATTTCAAACATTCTGCTATAACCATTTTTTTAAACAGCTTTCTGCAAAACTCACTGTAGTTCCCTGTAATACTAGATGACCAATAACCAGCAGTCACTGTAACAGGGAACTGGGATGAGAAGGTCCCTCAGTTCTCTCCAGCACACACACTATTCCAACACACCATTTTGAATTGGTCTCGGTCTGTGTGGGTTTCCTCTGGCTGCTCTGGTTTCCTCCCACATCTTTTAGAGCTACAGTAATATGGAGCTTTACAGATATAAAGACACAGTAGTGCAGTTCCTCATAATATGTTTATACTGTTAATATTTCATAGTTTGTCCAGGTACGCAGCCTGCCGTACCACGTTTTTAATCATATTCCATGGCACCAGTTGCAGCATCTGCTCACGGAAAGTGCAGTAAACTATGAAAGACATTCTAGATAAAATTAAACTAAATTAATTTGTGTACACATTGCTGGCAGTGAGTTTAACACAGCAGGGTCTGATCTTCATATAAAGGTCCATATGTGCGCTGTTTTTTTTCCCCTTGCCTTATTTGACACAACCGTGCGCTCCACACCTCGGACAGCGTTTAGTATGTCTGCCAGGGACTGAGCTAGAGAGCTTGACATCCCCCTCGTGTTGCCAGCGACCTCCCCCACCGACGCCTCGTCAGAAATGACAAAGCGGTGGAGAAGTTCGCCAGCGGAGACGCGGGCTGCACACCGGTGGGAGAGCGTCTCCTGAATGTGAAATGACACTAGGGCTTGTAGACAGAGCTGGAGGATTCAGGCTGGCATGTTCTCCCATCTCTTAGTCATTTATACAGAGGCAAGACTCAGCTCACACACCCTGTTTCTCAACATCCATCCTCGGTATATTTCAGTCTTCACGGTAGAAAGGGGTAAAACATTATCATAACCGTTGTGCATCTACAGTCTCATTGTGCATGTGCTGAATTTATAGATGTGTCTTTGCACATAAGGAAACTAGTAGATGTGCAGATGGACAGGTGGGTAGGTAGGTAGATAAATGGAGAGGTAGACGCTAAGTGATGGACAGATGGAGACAACAATGGTGCAGCACAAACAATCAGGGAGGACCTGCACTTCCTCATGGGTGTGGTGTGGACAAAAAAAGCTACTTTCCATTTTCCACCAAGCTACTGTCCACACGGTCACCACAGAGTGATCACAATGACCGCTGCGACCAAGGCTGAGAATATGGAGTCGCACTCATTCACCAGATGGGAAATAGGGGTTCTGTTCATCTCGCTGTGGTCCAAGTCTTAGACCTGCTCTCCAGTTGAATAGTGAAATCTGTGACAATAGTGGCATTTGAGCATCAGAGCAGTTGTGTAACTGTGCTGGATCAGCAGCCAGATGACTTCAGGGTGCCATTTCTGACAAACAAACCCCATATGGACCGGCTCCTGCCTCACTCACCCATTCACTCATTAACATGGTCTCCCCACCCCCCAGACTGCATATTTCTCCAAAAACACAGAAAAAGGATTTAGCTCTTGGAAAAGCACTTTCCCAAGGTGTCCCTCAATTTAACTTCCTAGTTTCTCTATTGGCAAATTATCTTTCTGTTAAGTGT
This sequence comes from Arapaima gigas, assembly GCA_900497675.1. Taxonomy (NCBI): domain Eukaryota; kingdom Metazoa; phylum Chordata; class Actinopteri; order Osteoglossiformes; family Osteoglossidae; genus Arapaima; species Arapaima gigas. The sequence goes on along the minus strand of UFQX01000091.1, from coordinate 535,314 downwards.
GGGCTAAAAGCGCATTGTTTAGCAGTGACTAATGTTACATTAGTATACATGCAGAATAGCAGACAGGACTGGACTCTGTTGCTGTGGGATCTTCTGCTCCCCTAACATACCGTCTGCCGATAAACCGCTCCAGTTAACTACTGTCAAGGTTTCATCTGTGGCACTTCTCAACCCGCATCTGCTAGAAGACTGCAGTGTTGGATCACAAGCTTCCGATTCATACAGTGTCTTATTTCCTCACTTCTTCCAAACCCTCGTGCCAGCACCCAGGAAGAAGATCCATCCATCCATCCTACTGGACTACATTGCTTTGGGTGTCAGGAATTTTTTTGTTTTTCCTACACTGACAAATTGCGTTTTCTTTTCTCTGGTTCACTTTGCTTGGTCACCTTTACACTGTAGTGTTACACCTGTAAGAAACACTATGGTAAATGTCTTTGATTGCTTACCTTCAGTCACAAACACTTAGCTCATATTTAGAGCAGTCAGCAAAGTCCAAACTGCTGGTCAGCAGCACAAGTAGGATATATTTACAACACAGTCAGTGTTTGTTTATTTTCTTGTGTCAGAATAAGTCAGTTTTCAACCAGAATCTTTCTTTGCACTACAACAAGCTTACAAGATGACCAGGGGCTGTTTGCTGGCAGCCACCACTAGCCTCTACCTGACGGCACACAGCTCAGCTTCTTAGGATGGAGGGCAGGATTTACTACACACAGGTTTAACATTAGCAAAACTTCTTGATTTTCATCTGGAAAAAAACCCTTGTCAAAGTCATGGTTTTATTTTTATTACTGTTTCTGGCACACGTTATATCATGGGTGATTTTGGACGTCAATGTCAAATTCAAATTTGGGGCCCAAGGCTGTTTCTGGAGCCACGGGAGCCTCTTGCTGTCTCATCTAGTTAATAAAGTAGAACCCAAAGACAAACAGGGCATTTGTTATTGCTGTGACCTATTCAGAATTGCAAATAATGTGCAAACAATTGACCTGAGGTGATGAGTTTTGGCCCGTTTGCGTCCAAATAACCCAAGGTGCTGTAATACCAGTAATATGGAAACATGACAACAGCCATTTTTGGGAAGACCGGGACACACTAAATAACACTGTTTTATATAGTTCAACAGATAATACAGCACATCACAAAATTCTGACTTTGGTTTTCTCTTGGACTTACTTAGTTGGGGAAAACAAAATTCGCCATCAGATTCCAAAGTCTGTCTTTTGTGAAAAAGTATTTGCCCCCCTTCCATTTTTCTATATTTTTCCACGCTTTGAAAGTTAAATTTGATCATATCTCTTTATTAGTTATACAGTTGTATGAATGTAGCTGGAGAGAGAAAAACTGACTGCAGAACTGTATTTATGCCATTTTCTTCATCTGAAAACATACAAACCACATCTCTGGACATTTTTCTTCACAACTGCAGGGAGAAATTGTACTGGTAGTGACACGTGTGCCATAAATGCAACTCCTTATTAAGGAGGTTGTCTAAAGCAGGACAAAGTTACCTTCTTCAGACAAGAAACAGATATTTGATGAAAACAAAATATTTCTCAAGTATTCTGGAACACAAGTTCTGTATTAAGGTGGCTGTGAATAATTGGCAGATTTTCAGGTGCTTCTTTAACCAGCTTTTCACTCCTGTGTTATTACTGCCTATTTGCTGCCCATAAAATCCTCTTGTTGGATGGCAGCACAGCAGGTAACACAGGTGCCTCACAGCTGCTCCTGTGGGTGTAAATATTGTCAGAAGAGCACAGTAAACCGCTGCCAAGAAAGGCAGGCGAGTGACTGCCACGGGCTTCATTCCACCCTGTAGGAAACATCTGAATTTTCTGGCAAAATCCCACCTGCAGACTAGATTAAAAATTGTTGGAAGATCTATGACTCAATCCAAATTCATTTTTAATTAATATATAGCGACTAATCAATTCCAATGTCTAAGATGGCTAAATATTAACAGAAGATGGTTAGAAAGCTAAACTAAAATCTGGGTGCAAATGATGCATTTAGTTTTAGAGCATTTTTAGCTCATTGCATGTGTTTGTCTGCTGTGGATTCATTAGTCATATGAAAGCTCCACGGGGCCCGAGGGCCACTTCTGTGCCAGCAGTTGGAGCACCAGCTACCCTTCACAGCACACTCTCCAGCCAACCCGTCTGGTGTGCAGGCCCAGGGCCACGGCTGCCACCCCGCAGATGGGGAAGCCAGTCTGGACACACGGAGGAGAACATCGTTTTCCAGCTGTCTGCTTGAAGAAAAGCTCTGAACATTAAACACTGCCACCCAGGAGAAAAGGGCCTGAGCCGGTTAGAGCCGCACCCAAAATGAAGCTCCACTCCTTCCCTTTCATTACACGTTCTGTTTTACTGTTTCACGTTGCATTTGTCGCACACTGTTTGCATTTTCTCGAGGTTCAAGAATCGGTTATTAAGATACCCCTTGTGCCACAGGAATGTGAGGCAGTATGAAATGAAGGTCCTCCTGGTCCTCAGTAAATAGATGAATTATAAAAAAGACAGATAAATAGGAAAATAGGAAAAATTAATATAAATATGTTATATATAATGAATTATGATATATAATGAAAATTTAAATAAGTAAATATGTAAGTTTGTTTATCTGAGAATAAAAATTCTAAATCCACCTCCTCCTGCCCCAGACCAGGAACGCTCAGCCTGCACAGTTTCAAGCCCCCCCAGTGAAACACACTGGAAGCTCACACTGTGTGGCTCTCAAAAGCTGCCAAGAAAACATCCTTTTCTCCTGTCCTTTTCACTTGCCCATTGTTTCTGGCGTGTCTGAAAGTGATTATGCAACCACTAAAATCACAGACGCATCCAAGTGACCCTATTTTTACCACAGCAAATCCGGTCAGAGCAGCACAATAACCAAACGGTTTCTGTGTGTGCAGAACCCCCCCCCCCCACCCCACCAAACACTCCACTGAAATACATCTCCTTTTCTATCAACATGCAAGTGGAAAAATATAAAAGTGTTTTAATGATGTTACCATTTGCCCTGATTCCCCTGATTTGAAGAGGCTGTAGACAATCCTACATGGTCTCGGGGGGCTGCCGAGACAGACATGGGGGAAATGGGATTTTTTGATGGCCGCCAGTGAGTGGCATTTGCACATTCAAACACGACGGGCGGGTTTTTCAAAGGCGTGCGAAATGAGACCGAATTTGGTAAGAGCGAAGACCAAGGAAACGGCAATAAATCAAAGCCGTTCTCTTGTGACTGTTTTGGAAACACATTTCCAAGTCCTACTGATTTATAGTCCCTTGCTAGACACCAGCAAACAGCCATCTTGCTTTATTATATGAATAGCTGCTACGGAATATTCCAGCACCCCTTGGTTAAAAGCGCGTTGTTTACATTCCCACTAGCAAAACATGGTAATAATGGATGTTGGAAACGCGGGCCAGAGCTGGCGAGATTCTCCCAGTGGGGGTTTTTCCAGAGGCTTCTGTCCATATTCCCAGACACCACAGGGAATTGCTGGAAGACACACCTTGGATTGAAACCAAACAAAAGGATGCGCTTCAGCACACCGTTACGTCAACGCGGCTCTTGGCCAGGTGACTCTGCGCATGGCTGCGCACTGCCTGTCAGAAGCCTCCCGTTTCTGTGCTGCTGGTGACCCTGGGAGGGGGGTGTCAGTAGCAGCCAGGGGCAATGCCTCAAGGCTCAGCCATCTAGGAGAGGTTGCCGATTCCCCTCATGCTCTCGTGGGGAAGAAGACAACCGCACAGGCATCGCGTTTTTCCAAGATATACATGTGAATGTTCGCCCCACCCCCCCAGTTCCCCATCAGTTCTGTGTCAGTTTGGCAGGGAAATAAAACTGCATGGCTGAACCTTCAAAGACACATTTGGTTCTAGAGCTCAAGGACCTCAAGGAGAAGGTTGTGCATCACAGCCCCTCAGCTATGCAATCGGATGTGGGTTCAAACCCGGCCCGGTGTGCATGGAGTCTGTGGATCATCCCTGTGTTTGTGAGTGATTCCTCTCAGTGCTCTGGGTTCCTCCCACAGTCCAAACACGTTTCCCACAGCGCAAAGGCCTGCGTTGTGAGAACCAAGCGACGCAGCAGGTGAAACCAGTGGAACTCAACAAAAACGCTGGAAACGAAAAAAAAACGTGACGCTCATTAAAACCATGCAATGGTGTAACACTGAACACCAGTCGCAAGTGTGGAGTGACTCCCGTCACACGATTGTTAACATATGAGTACTTGTAGAAACTTAAACCTTCAGTTTTCCATCATTTGCACTGTTTATATACAGGGTAAAACAGATGGAATTTATACTTTCCATTCTGTAACGCTTGTCGCAGTGGTCAGCAATGTTCAGTGTGCATCCAATGCACCTTCTTCCCCAAACTCCATTAATAATTGCATTCTCTATCCTTTACTTGTGGCTGCTCATTTATTCATACATTTTTTATGTCATTTTTTAAAGTTATACTCAGTTCTGGCAGCAAACACCATGATGTATTCATGCATAAATTAGCCAAAAAATTAATCACCTTCTTTGCATCAGATTTACAAATTTCAGTTTACATTCTGAAGGGCCTGCAGACCGTTTATTTACAGAATACAGCTTTAATGCATGTCTGGTGTCAGACTGGCCATTATAATAACTGTACATCCTTAAAAATATTAGGAAGGCAAGCTGGGGGATCAGCAATTCTTACACGATTATATTTGACGGAACAAAAAAATTTTATACCATTAAATATGATGATATGGGTCTCATCCCAGTGTCATGGGATCCTTTTCCCACAAATGGACCAAAGGATCTTTAATGGGCTGCATTTAACAGTCCATCTAAAGCATATTAATATAATGTCATTGTGTATTATGTGTGGTACATAGTATCATACAGAAAAAGTACACAGATTAATATTTTCAGGAGACATCAGAAGATAAGTGAGCTGTTAAGGAACTATTTATAGGCAGAGGCAAAAAAACGTGTTGTCAATTGTACGACGTTTAGGCAGAACAGGTTTTGCTCCCGGCGGAAAAACAATATATCAGCAAAAAACAACAGATGCCAGGTTGTTCCTAGGGTGTTCAGTCTGCTCAAACACAAGTCCTTTTGTCTGAAATGGTCCTAAGCTGCAACCAAAGGAATGAAGCAGGAGGTAAATGGTGGCAGTGATGTCTGTACTGAGGTCCGAGAGACAGTGCTATGGTCACCTTAGGGGTAGTGGTTAAGGGGTAGGGGCTAAAGGCTTAGGGTTTTGGGATAGGATTTGGGGGTTTGGAGTAGGAATAACAGGGCAGGGGTTTTAGGTTAAGGGATATGGGGTTAGGATTTTGGAGTCGGAGTTTGGGGTTTGGAGTAGAGGTTTGGGTTAGTGGGTAGGAGTTAGGGATTTGGGATTTGGAAAATTTGTGGAGCTACGTTGTGGTTATTCTGCTTTCCGTGGAGCACTGCAGTCCCGGTGAGAAACCGCTACACGGCCTCCAACCCTGTATTATTCTGAATCTTCTTTGGATCAGCAGTTACTGAGAGTCGCTGAGACAGTGGGGGGGTTGTCTACTCGCCATCTCGCCTTCTGAAACAGGTCACACAGATGAAGTCTAATGGCTGTTCCTACTCCTGCCTGTAACCAACAATACCCAGCTCTAAACCACAGTGCATATGTTAGTGTACAAAACTAACTTTGTGCTGCAGAAAAGTATCACCTAAAGGAATAAATAACAATATTAATCTAATCTCAATACAATTGCACTGTTTGTTAATTTTGTTCCTGCCAGTGTCTAACACATCACAAAACCACAGGTGATCCAACAGTGACCGACAACAGCTATTTTAGTATAAATCTGTAGAGATGACACGTTACATGTCAGAAACAGGCACCAGCATTAACAAAAAATAAATAAATCTAATTAATTAATTAAAAATAAATAAATATCACGTACTATGTGTGACCACAGTATTTAATAAACTGACAAAGAACAGGAGTCGCACTGTAGAGACTGGACTGCAGTTAGTGCGACTGCTGCCAAAACCTCTCGTCTTATGCCTCATTTTGTGCTGTAATAAAACACTCCATGTATTAATGTAATAGTAATAATTATAATAATAATAATAATAATTATAATAATAACAATGTATATTGTGCATTATAATGTGTAGTATTAAGTGTCAGTACAAAGAGGAAAACTGCTTGCTGAGCTCCAAGTTTGGTGTTGGTGGAAACACACCTGAGGGTTGCAGTGACCTATGTGTTTCAGCACTCAGCTGCAGTGGTACCTGGATGGAGACGTCACTGTAGGAGCCGCCAATCACGCCAGAAATGGCCAGAGGGAGGTCATCGTGGATGGCATAGGACCCGTCAGGGCAGATGTACTCGGTCTCGTCCACCTTTGTGAGAGAGGCGCGGACAAACTCCAGCGACTGCTCCAGCGCGTACGTGTCCTTAGAGCAGGTGTCCAGGATATGAGCACCCAGCTTGAGGCCTGGGAGGATGCGGTCATCACGGTTGATCTCGTCCAGCGCCAGCAGCATAGCCTCCAGCCGCTGGATGCCGCGTTGTTCGTTGATGGCACCACAATCCTCTGTGCCCTCACCCTTGTGGTGCACTGGGAAGAGGCCCCCAATGACCAGGTCCCCCTCCACTATGATCTCCCGCTTGGTGCCAGTGTTGTAGTTGGTCATAGGCAGCGTCTCTGGCACCACCACCAGGAGGATGAGCAGCACGAGGAGGCGCAGAGATCTTCCGTGGAGCTGGAACCACACACACATCATGTCCAAGAGAAATCAAGGTCTTCTGTGGGATTCGTCAGGTAGAAGATGGCTTGGTTCTAAACTCTCTTCACTGTGATCATCTCCAAATCTGCCTCCAGCTTCAAAAGCATGTTCACTGAGGTGCCAATACCTGCAGATGAAACACAGAGAAATTCATAGGTTGCTTTACAACATGACATCAGAGTTTGAAGTCTAGACAGTCTCATGTATGGCCCCATATCATCTGCAGTTTGTTTTAATCATTGCTTGGTCTAGGTGTGACAAACCCCTCCCAGGTCTCTTTCAGGGACCTGTCAGCCAATATGTCTTTTTTAACAAAGGAAGACCAAAGTGCATGAAAAAAGTGAGCCTTTCAGGTGACACTGACTGATCAGTGCATTTGTAAACCCACACAAACATACCAGCTATCTACTCAGTGTTTTATGGGAAGGCACCTTCCTGCTTCTGGGGCTCTGCTCTTTCACACCATCACTGTCACTCATGAATTTATGGAGCACTGATCCATTTTGATGGATTGCTTTTTCTTAGGTGAACATGGTGATGAATAAATTACTTGGACCCCATGGGCATTCGTCAAAAAAGCAGGGAGAGGTCACTATAGATCATTGTAGTGCCCTTTGGTCTGGATGGAGCTCCAGAACAGCATCAGGTTACATGAAGAAGATACACTGGGCAGGAAGGATTTTGTGGGCATCATGCCAACTGATTACGCAAAGCTTTGTCTCTTTAGAAGTTTCACTGAATCACAGTGACAACTGTGCAGGACTTTACACATTTGGTTAGAAATATCACACTTTCTACATCACGGTGGAATTGTGACCAGAAAGTTGCACAATGAAACCTGAGCAGGGGTGATGCTGATGTGCTTTCAAACATGGGTCATTTTTGTAAAACGTTCTGGTGGTTTTGGAGTTCAGGCTGAGGAACAGAGTACCTGTACAGTAGGTATTCACCAGGTGGCTGATATCATCTCAACTTTAAATCCTACAGCATGTTCACTGGGTGGTGTTTCTGATTGGCCCAGTTCTCTCCCATAAACTGGCTCCCAGCTCCTTTCTCACTGCCAGGCATCTCAATTACACACCTGTCACAGGTACGAGAACGACAAGCGACAATCACTGATATCATTGGAAAACTCGTACCACTTCAGTCTCCCAAGACGGATAAAAGGCAAATGCATGACATGATGTTTTCCTTTTCAGTCCACATTATCAAATATTTTTAACTTTTAATTTATGATATGTTTAAGTCCTTAAAGAAAAAAACTGGCAAAATTTAGCACTCGTGCAAAATCAGTTACCTGGGCTCAGTGTTTGCATCCCAACCAACCTGTTGAGGTCGGCCAAGTTTCCCTGATGACCTCAGTTGGGCTTTAATGCTCACATTTCTGAAGGCTCATAAATACCAAAAATGGTGTTGCTTTAAAAAGCACTGCAAGCTTTTAGAAGCCATAATTTAATATTATTTTATATTTGCTATTTCTCGACCCTTCAAAGGCCTGATGCATTCATTATTGATTATAAATACTGTTTTACAGGGAATGGCCATAAAATTGAGGAATAATTAGCTGCTCATTTTTACTTGCAATAAAATCTGTCTTCCCACCCAGAATCATTTTCTTTGAAAGAAACATATAAATAGGACGTATTAAATAGCAGCCTGCATTACAAATGACAGATTCTGTTACAAATGTTTGGCTTGTTCTACAACATACTGTGTAATAAACATCTCTGAATGAATTAAGTTAATCTTTCAATATACAGTAGTTTATTTTGTATGAATCCTATGAGGTCATTTTCAAGCTGCCATGAAAAACCTTCTACAGAGGTTTTTGTTGTCACGCAAAGAGGTGTAAGATACTGTAAGAGGTGGTTCAGCTTTTGTTTTTGGCAGAATAGAGGAACTTGAATGGTGTTTAGTTGTGTCAGATGGAAATCTCTGTCCAACAGGAGATTAATGACAACCCATTCAACCCCATGAGGAAGATATTCCTCAAAGAGACTCCAGTCAGTCACACTGTGCCTGGCGCTTTATGGAACAGCTTGTTATTACAGCATATTGTACAAAGAGAGGACAAAAACTGTGCAATACAATATGAGATAGATTATTTATACCCTTAACAACAGCAAATAAACACAGAAAACTGTTTTCAAGCCACCCTCCATTTCCCACATTATATGGGAGAGAAGAAGGTGTCTGGATGCGGTGAAAGTTATTTTGCCAAAAAAAATGTTTCCAATTGAATATTTATATTTTCCCTTGTATTATGTTTAAAATAGTTTTTCTCAATATTTATCATTTTTCTACTTTTTTTCTGCAATATTTTTAAGCCTCCAAATCCAAAATCCGTAATACCAAGCTCCGAAAAAAATGGGCTGTATTTTAATGTAATAAATATAAATGTAAAAAAAGTTTCAAAATATTTTTATATGTTTGAAAATGAAGCAAATTGTGATCAGTTACTGGACGGCGAAAGTGAAAGGGCAATGTGGCGAAACAGTGCAGAGAGATAGCAACAATCGTGTTCCGCTGTACAGCCCCAGTACAGCCCACAGAGCATGAGGAGCAGCAGGAAAAGTCTGACTCACTGGCGGTTTATTGTTAATGACCTAATGGACACGAAGGGCCAACAGGCACTACGCAAAAGCTCCAAAACTTAAAGTGCATTTAAAATTCTGTTGGCATCCAGTTAGAGCCTGATAACCCCTACAGGAGCTCAGCCTTCAGAAGGTACAACTGCGACAGAATAACATATTACTCGCCTGACAGATTCACTTATCCGAACACGGAAACAATCTGTCGTGGCAATTCGCATTAAAAACAGGCTTCCGGTTTCTCCGGGGGCCACGAGTGTCTCCCGCCCAGGGCTCAAACTCTTAAGCTTCTAGTAGGAATTGTAGCTCTTTAATCATGTCTCCACCATCATCTACACGTTTGCTCCTTCAAATCGGATTCCTCTGCTGGTTTAGGGTTTTCCTTCTCCCCCCAGGTTGCCATGGAAACGCGACAGATGAAGCAGACTTGGCCAAGGACAAGAAGGCCAATTTAGTTTCATAAAAAATGTCTTGTAAGCCAGCTGAATTCCCTAAATGTCAGTGCCTTGTGTACAGAGCGTTAGCTTTTCATTCCCGTCCATCAAACGTCTACCTCAAAGCTGCTCTTGTACCTTGAAATTGTGCCTTTCTTTTTTTCGTACATCTTTACTGAGGCGCAAATTTACGGCAGGTAGTTATGTTTTCAGGAGGAAAGCAGGTGGTGGAGATGGACCAGATCTTCCCGTCAATATTTTTTCAGTCTTAGTAATGAGCAACGAGCAAAAAGCCCCATTTTTCATAACTTAATTCCAGTTCCTCAGAAGCTGGAGGAGGTGATGGGATAAAAAAGTATTTTTTCCATACAGCAGTGTTTTAAAGCTCATTAGTATCACCTTGTGTCAAGTATTTCTCCATCCTACAGTAGTTTTAAACACACAACTCAGTAGACTATTATATACCCTCTGTTTTTCTCACCTGCTCTCAGTTTTACATTGTTTATTTCATTAAAAGTTAAAAGTTTTAATTTGCTCTAAAAACATAAAAGGGAGATGTTGCAAAAGATCTTCTGCTATTCTATTTTTTTTAAATCATATCTATCCAAGAGTGTTCAAAGTCATCTAAGAGTGTGATGCTTCTGTAAGGCCTTTGGTGCTGCTGCTGATGCTGCAACCGTTGTATGAGTGACACGTGAAGAAAAAAAAAAACAACGTAAAACAAATGAAATGGAAAGGAACGAGAGGAAAAACCCAGTTGAGAACAAGGGAGGTTATTAAAGTGCAAGTGCTCAGATATTGTTGCTTGCAAAAAAAAGGCAATTTCACTCAGTTTCGTGAACACAGGTGAGCGTGAGAGTTTGGCCCGGGACACACATTACTCTGAGTGAGCAGTGTGTAAATATTATTATACAGCAGAATGCGGTATAATAATATTATTATGCTGCACAAGTGCAGATGGCTTCCAGAAAGATCCCATTAAACAAGGGCTGAGGGTCATTTGACGGCCACCAAAAATCAAAGCGTTTCAGTCCTCCTGGCAGCAGATGAGCTTGCAAGAGCCTTAATTTGGACCCATGTTATTTGGACCAGGGACAGGGAGCAGACCTTTTACATTAGGAAAAAAAACGTCTTACAGCTTTAGTTGCTCAACACTTATCTCTACTCATCTACACTAAAGGAGGACGAGAAGGAGTCTTGCGGTAGAAATTCTTTATGTATTTTTACAGCATCTCTGTCGGGCGTTATGGGTTCCGCTGTCCTGCCCAAATGGGCACCATGTTTGTTTCATGTTTCCACCGCTCGTGCTACAAAGCCTCCCATCCCAGGGAGAACTTCACCATGGTAAGTCTCACAGGTGGTATAGGATACCAACCATGACCCAGACCATCAAAACACAGTTGAGGAAAGGGGAGGGCGTGTAGTATCTGCTAGACCTGGCTGAACATCACCTGAACATCATACAGCAGCCCCCACTCCCAGCACCACCGTAATGTTCATCAGTGACACGACAGGCGCACAGAACACACACAGACACACACACTTGCAGGAATGAGGACCTCCCTGTGTTTTACATGAGCCACAGGAGTGTTTGCGTTAACAAGGTGACTTTTTCTTCAAAATGTCATTGTCACCCTGCTGCTTCTTTTCCATTTGCTGAGCTGTCATCCTGAAATGTGCTCAGGTATTTTGTTCCCCCCCCGAATGCTACCTGTACAGCTTTGTCAGACGGCCATGATAATGCAAGTGTGTACCTGCTGCCAGCATCTTTAAGGTTTGGAGGCAGTTGGCTGGGGATTTGGGCAGTAACTTGGGGAGGGGAGGGGAGGGCAGGTGCTGTTGATCTTTTCTATCCTGCTGCTTCAAGCCAAAGTGTCATTAACCTACCTGGTGGATCACCTGGTGTCCTGAAAGGAGAATTGCTTCACCGTGGCAACCCCTCCACCTCTGGCATCACTAACTGCACCTTCATCCAACATGCAAGTGGACGGACCCCCCCGCAAGCTGCATGCAATCATGAGGGGCACTGGAGGTCCAACACAAACGTGACCCCACATCCATCTATCTCAAGCAGGCAGGTCAAGTCATCATGGGAAAGATGTGTGACGCATGTTAATCACTGCGCCCATCTTCCGCAGTTGCAAACAAAAAACATATTTGCTTTTGTTGTAATATTTGTGGTTCTAACAAACTGATTTTTCTTATGTTTACAGTCACATTTATTCAATTACCAAACACTTTTGGCCAAAGGGACAACTATCACTAACATGTAAGTACCTTCATCCATAGCAACAGAGCTGTATATATTATAAAAAAGTTCATATAATAATGTAGCTGTTTATATAGCAGAGCAGCGTAAAACACACACACGCACACACACGCACACACAGGGCAACTGAACTAGCAGTTTGTCACCTTTAAATTTCACTCAGGCTTCATATAAGGGTTTTAAATACATGTTCATAATTTTTTATTCATGCAACATGTCATCAGACCAAACATCAGGTCTATGGAGTTTTTCTACACAAAATAAACAGTTTGTGTCCCACAGAGAGGATTAAAAGACCGAAACATGTCGAGGAACTGGAGTTGTTCTCAGATCTGCAAAAGGAGTGAGACGGAACAACAGGCATGTCTCCCGTGTCCACGTGTCTAGAACATACAAAACACCTGCGGCGTGTCCGGAACTGACAGCTCTTCACCGCAGTCCAAGCCACACCATACTAACTCACCACTACATGTCCAGGCAGGTCAGACCACAGGCATTTCTCCAGTTAGTAAGTGGTATCACCGACTGGCAGAGCAGCCGACCAGCAGAGCTTGATTTCTGCAAAGAGCAAAGATGCAGGATTGGTGCTAATGCCAGGATGGGCTCCTTTAGGGGGGTGAATGGGGCATTGCTACCTGCCCTCGTTTCTACGTGCCAACCACCCTGGTCAGCTTTGTCACCCAGCAGTAGAGGCTAAAATCTACACAAAGGACTTTCAACTGCTGCTATAGTCACACATCACACTCCTTTATTTCATTACATGTAATATGTTTTTAGTGGTTACTTTTATGTCGAACATCTGCTGTTTGGCACATAACTCAGTGGGGTTCTAAATTTTCATTATAAATGATTAAGTGTGATTAAGAACCTCAGTGTCTCACAGCAGCACGCTTCCTGCGATTTTTAGTCTACGGTGTATATTTTATATACATACAGTAAATATATGGTTCTGTTCACTGCCTTTGCAGGTCCCTTGTAGGGCTGTGCTACCATTTCCTTTATTTTCTAAAACCCTCGACTCTTGATCTCTTTCCTAACCCAGACTAGTGTTCAAGACCCCAACCAAAGCAAGTAAAAGGCTGGACCTGCTCAGTGGGCACAAGTTTTCCAAACCAGGCACTGTGGGGACCCTCATATACAGCATCTAAGAAATGTAAATGGTGATGCTGCAGTATAGAGCTGGGAGATGATAACCACACAACTGGGACCATATTTGTTATTCCAACCACAGTGTTTGTTAACATGTTAGGACACAATAGTTATGTGTGAGAAACTGTACAGTTAAGTGCTGAGGAACCATGACTGCAACCCGCAGCAACAGCCGCCAAGACAAAGCAGCAAAGTAGAATATGCAGTTAAACAGAGGATTCCAGATCCTCCACCATGAGCACAAACTTATCTGACCAGGATGGCTTCACACAAATTTCTGCCTCCCACTAGTAGTTCCCAATGCAGTTTGCCCATTCCTTCCTCACTTCCCCACCCACACACACACACACACACACACACACACACACACACACACACACACACCACTCCACCCCTCTACCCCCACCCACCCCTGGTCAATCACTGTGTCACTCACATACCTTCATCAAATATTCACCCCCTTTCTGTCCGTGGGCTCATTAGTGTCGCCGATTTGATCGCAGTTGACAGTGGGATTGATCAGCTGCCACAGCGGGAACCTCTGTGTCTTTGTCTTTTCTATACATTATTCAATAAGCCATCAGCTCAGAGAGGGACAGAAGGAGGGTAGGCTGTTGGTTTCATCAATGGTTCTGCAGGACACATGGAGCCCTCCTCTGTCGCTCTCTCACACACACACACACACACACACGCACACACCTTCCTGCTCACACAAAGCTTGAATTGTACTTGCAGTCTCTCTCATAAACAGACACACTTGGAAATAGCTGTACACTCACACAAAAGCAACGAAATGCTCTGCTTATTCTTACACACACACACACACACACACACACAAAAGCATTTGGATACTCAAACCCCAAACTCAACCATATGCCATCTCTTAAATTCAAAATAAAAACACAAATTTTAATATATTTTTCATACACTTTCAGCCACAATTAGACACACAAATTGTCATTTCTGTGGAAAACAATTTCTGTGCAAAAAATTTGCTTGACAACTTGCCTTTTTTAAGAAAGTAAGTGTTGATAAATACAGTGAAATTATATGTTTTGGTAAGTGGAAATAAGGGAATAAGTTTTGATGCACATGTACAATATGTAGTTTCAATAGGGTAAAGATGCCATGCAAAAGTGCACCAACGAAGCAGACGAGTACTTTCTAGTCTAGACAAAAAATATGGAATTTTGTAACTGTAAAAATTTTGAAAGACAACCTGCTGACTATCAATAACCACATAAACAGTTATATCTACAAGATGGCTGTGAATATTTATAATACATTTCCTGAAAGATCACAGCGGCATCAGTGACTGATAATTCTCCGTCCCAGAGGTGCACAACTGTAGCGTTGAATACTCTCTCTCTCTCACACACACACACCACTCTCATTCGCGATGGCATTCAGTATAAGACTATAGGCTCTATTTTCCGAGGGGGTCAAAGGCTGCAGCCAGCAGTCGCGTCACGCACAACAAAACAGCCCACTGACGTAGTAAATCATCTGTTTACTCAGAAAAAACACTGACATCGCAGCACTGACACCTGCTCAATCTACCGAACACTAACAAGCTACAAATTCCACGACAATACAGCAAAGAGCAGAAAAAAACTCAAAGCAGGTGAATATTGTGTGTTCTGGGCCAGTGAAGGCGAAGGTGTGTGACTGTAAGCATTTCACAGAAATACCTTTTTCTTCTCCAGCTGAAGTACCTCCCCTTGACGCCAACCGCTCTCCCTGCATATTGAGAAAACGCCACGCAAAGCGGTCTCCATTTGCGCCAAACCGCTGCCATGTTAAGCAAAGCCTGACCCCCCACGCAGAGACTGAATAACCG
Organism: Arapaima gigas; assembly: GCA_900497675.1. Lineage (NCBI taxonomy): Eukaryota > Metazoa > Chordata > Actinopteri > Osteoglossiformes > Osteoglossidae > Arapaima > Arapaima gigas. The sequence goes on along the minus strand of UFQX01000091.1, from coordinate 520,259 downwards.
AATCTTTGGTTATAAGTTATAACAGGCGACGGTTCCTGCCATGTGTGTTCACCTGCTCGGGTCACGTGATTACACCAAGCCTGCCGAGGCCACGCCCACACCCACCTGTCTACTTGTGCACGTAATTTCTTTAAATCCATTTACTCACTGAGCAGAATCCGACTATAAAAATCGCAACTCCTGTGGACGACATGTCCTCCTGGCACTATTAGCACCTTAGGAGGTTCAGTCAAACCTCATTTCCGGGCGGAGGAATGAGGCTCCTACGCTGCAAAAACAAACTGCGAGCTGCTTTTGTGAATCAGCAACAAGTATCGACACCAGAGGGACAAAACGGGGCTGTTTTGGCTGCAACTCAACTCCTGTGACCTGGTTCTGATGCAGTTTGGCAGTCTTTGCGTTGCAGTCCGGCTGGTGTCCACAGGGCTGTCCTGCTGAACCTCCTGCACTCCCAGCACCGCACACCTCAGTCCCCAGATCCTCCCCTCAAACACACCAACTTACATCCGAGCGCAGAACAATCTCATCCGTCAAGTCGCTCACATCACACTTCCGAAAAAGCAGCTCGAGCGACTCCAGCTGACAGACTCGTCCCAGCTGGCGGCACAATGCGCTCCTTCCCCATTTCTGGCCCGCCTGCTAAAATCATAAAGCTGATAAAATTACGCACCACTGAGAAACAATCAGGCAGAGATGCGTTTATTAATACACCCTGCCCCCCTCCCCCCCACCCAAAATGATCCGGGCGCCGCATGTTGGACCGCGCAGCTTCCCCGGCGATAGATACGCATCACGACTCAGTGATCCATGTGCTCATTTTCCCACAAGGACCCGGTTGCCTCTCCACGCCACTAATAATCTGGTGCGACTTCATTATGAACCAGATGAGGTGGGACCTACACGGGTGCAATTCTGTAATTCTGAGCCGGTCTCAACAGAACATTGTATGAAATTGCAGTAATTAATGTAACTTGTATAATAATCATAAGATGCTCATCAAAAATAAAACAAATCTAGTCCCTGCAAATCACAGTACAGCTAATCTGTTATTTAATTTTTATGCTAATTTGGTCTTGATTTCTGAGCTGGGCGTCGCTTTACCTCGAACAGCAGGACCGAACTGCACTTGTGTCAACGCTTCTATTAACAACAGATAGTTCGACATTTCTAACATCTTAGGACGGGCTAAGGAGGAGATGCTGCAGGTTGGTGGACTGGACCTGCGAGCGGGTGGTTGTTGGATCAGCGGCACCCTTAACCAGCAATAGTGGTGCTTAAATGAGATTATAATTTGCCCTGTAACTTGGAACTTTGTGTAAAATGTTCATAATTGTTGTCCTGCAGCAATAACACCTCCACATTACTATAAGGACCGGAGGTGGAAAACAAACTACTGCGCGTAACGGGTCGAGACGCCGCGCCTCCGGATTCCAGACGTTTCACTTTCAATTGTTGCATCTTAATAGTTCAGTATTTTCAAGACGATTTCGCTCCAACTTCACTATCGATTCCCAGCTGACAGCCATCAATTCCAAACTGAGCCCCCCAAAAGTACCCTTTAACTGTCAGCAATTACTTGGCCAAATGCGGTCGTGTGTTTTACTGCTTGTTGTGCGTAAATGTTAATGTGGTTCCGAACAGTTTTAGCCTTTTTACTTTTGTCTTGTGAAATCTTAACAGTCTGGCTGCGAACAAAGGAGTGTGTGTGGGGGGGGGGGGGCTTCTCTGTGTTACTTTTCTGTTTAAGTGTCTTATCCATCCTCCTTAAGTGTCCCTCGCGAACTGCATTTAGACGTAAATCAGTGCTGTTCACAAACGGCGTCCGGGGGGTCGTTTCTAACCATCTCCACCTTGCCCGCGCGTGCATAAATATGATCAACTTTTAAGCATTAAGTAAAATGACGGAACTTTCATATATTGCCGTTTGCCCTCGGTGTTAATCTGCACACAGGGATCGGTGTCATTTGCGCCACTTAAATCTGCATTCTGCGGAACGTTGATCTCTCATCTGCATGTTATATCAGCGCGGTCGTGTCCATGGTTACAAAGACCCAGATGTAGGTATTTGTGGAAAGACGTGAAAAGCCGAGAGGTTAAAATTCGGCACTCATATCATCTACCTGTCATTTCACAGAAGACAAATGGAAAAAACAAACATCGCAACACTTCTCGTCGTCGACTTGCGCACATTTTCACAGCCACGCATTGAAAGGGCATTTCATTCACACACTTTAATCTATACGGAATATATAACTGAATCAATACTGTTCGTCTCTATCCAGAGTGAACTTAGTGAAGCACACAGACCAAAATCACTTTTCGCGCTATAGAACCGGCCTTACTGTAAATATGTTCGGCTGCTCTACAATAAATCATTCAGATACTGACCATTCAGTGGTTAAACATTCCACCTCACACTGTTATTCCTACTACTCGTGTTGCTATTGTCGTTGTTTGTTAACGGTTGTTAAAGACTTATTAGTTTCCGATTTGAATGTGGAACCCCGCGCACGCGCCCGCAACGTAAACGCGTCCACGCGCCTTGCCGAAAACTGGGCTTTTAAATGACAGTAAAGCCTGGCTCACCTGGTCTGTCGAAGGTGGTTCCGACCTCCGTGCTGCGCTAAAACAGCCCCAAGTCGAAGCCTAGGCGCCGGGTTTCGGTCCCCGACGGAAGTTTCTGCGCGCGGGGTACCTGTCCGTGGTTCTGAAAGAGCGCAGATTCCTCTGGATGCTGCGGCGCGAGCAGATTTTTTTTCTTGGTTCACACTTTTTTTAACCCACTCTGGTAGAGTTCGAAAAACACCGTTTCGAACAAACTGCTATGATATTTTGCAAGAGTAAATGTTACCAAAAGTCTAGGATCTTCTCCGCAGCCCGCGTGTGGGGTAATGAAGACACTGATGAAGACGCTGAAGAAGATGCTCCTCTTTTTCGCGCTGTCTGCGTACAGACAGACCCCGGACAGGCGGAGGTGGAAGAATCTTTGCGAGAAGGTGGTGGGAAAAGCAGCTCCTCACTGTCGGCGGCTCCAGCCTCGTGTCTCCATGCGGGATCTCATGTTCTCCTCTCTCCTCCTCACGTCAGGTGTCTCCAAACTGAAGAACAAGCGCGCGGTTCTCTTTCCCCAAATATCAGCTCTCAGAACCAGACACATTTCCTTCAGATGCTTCAGACACTCAATTAAGACACTCAGTCTTAACTCACATTATCCTGTGTCCTTCTGCCAGGTGTCTGCTAGTTCTTGTCTCTGCACTTTGCAAGTTATTAAGCGAAAACCTCCTGAGGTTTTTATTTGTTGGGTAGGTCATGAACACCGATCTTTCAGAGATCCCAGAATGATGTTGGCTCTATGCCCCCGTCATTCTATTTCTGGTCAGTGTTCAAGTCCCGACATGATGCTTGTGTTGAACCAGGGGCTCCTAGGTGGGGAGTGGGGGGGAGCAGACCAGTGCCTGGGGAACATCTGGTTTGACTTCCATCCCCTCTTGACTCCCACATCCCAATCTGAGCTTCCACTTCAGGTCATATAAGACATCTAGTCTTGGAGGATTAATATTTAATACCACATGAAGGCTCATTATTCCGTGTTTCGTGAACACAGCTGGTGGGATTAATGGACCCACTGGAGGTCTAATAATTGAATATGAGGTTGATTTTATATGTGAGGAAGAGCAGTGCATATAGACCACATCATTATATACATGTCCACCTTTGAACGTGTCTGTTTTGCCAATATCATGGTCATATATCCCATTTGAATACAGAATTTTTCATAATCAGCTATATAATGTGGTGAAAAAATCCACAGGACATGTTTGTAACTTTTCACACGCAGATATTACTGTTCCCATTAATCAGCACTGCAGCTTCACCACATACATCTGTTCTTTTCAATAAAAACAGGTAGGTTTCAAATTGCAGTTGTGACCCCTTTTTCATAAACCTATATAAATTATATTGACCCGCACCGTTTCCACATTGGTTAATATTTATGAATCGAACCTTAAAGCCTTAAATTGAAGTAACTGCAGGTGTGGAGTCTGCACTGGGAGCTGTGTGGTCACTGGCAGTGGGCAGTGTGTGGCGCCTCACATTAGCAGGAACATTTCCAGGTTCACCTGCAGAAGTTGTACAGAAATGAAGGTTCTGTCCCTTCAGGTGGAAACCCTACAGGTGTAAAGTTCACATCTCAGATGTATGTCTTTCAAGTTTTTACTCGACCGAAATGCACTTAAGAGCATCAAATGGCAAATAAAAGCAATTCTTCAAAATATTTTAATGTTCACATTTGGGGCAGCTGGGTGAGACAGTGGGCTGGTCAGGTGAAGAGTCTGCATGTTCTCCCTGTGTCTCTGTGGGGTTTCTCCCACAGTCCAAAGATGTGTGATTCAGGTGAACTGGTCACACTGAACTGCCTGGAGTGAGTGTGTGTGTGTGTGTGTGTGTGTGTGTGTGTGTGTGTGTGTGTGTTTCATTGCCTGGTGCCCAGTGGCTATGGGATGGTCTCTGCATCGCCATGAGCCTCACCAGAATAAAGCAGTTAAGGATAAAGGAGACATGTTCATACTTGTCCACATCCTAGACCATCTTGAAGTATTAACCGCCTATTTACCAATCGATCCAGTACTTCAGCCATATTGAATATGAGCTGCACAGAGAGCAGGTCAGCTTATGAACTCTCTGCCGTTTGCTGTCCTTGCAAAGACTTTAATTAATCATTCATCAAAATTGTCGGGTGAATAAAGTGCATTATTAAAATATCACTAAGGGCGACTTATAATACTGTGAAACTAAGTTTATGCTATTTGTGGAATATGTGGCAAAGTGAACATATTAGAGTGATTAATAGTCATACAGTCAGGTTATTACAGTAAGTGGGATGAGTCCCGTCAAGACGAATTTGACTCCTGGCAACCAACTGCACAGTTTCCATGGTGAGGGAGGGTATAGTACAGCATAAATGGTTCAGTGTTGCCTTCTTCCTCACATGTTTATTTATTCTGAACACAGGGAGAACATGCAGACTGCAGACACCCTGAGATGGAGCTGAACGTGCCCCTCAACACAGCCAGGGCACCAAGAGGCACCAGTGCTACGTGCTGTGCTGCCCCGCTGCTCCGTCTACCTGCCCTCCACACTTCATCAGTTAGGCCTGCAAAAAATACCAAAGTAACAACCTAAATGAGGTTTTGCGTGAATTCATTAACTTAATAAATTGTTCGTATGTTTTTTGAAAGGTGAAACATATTTTCCTGGGGCAAGCATATTCGGAGCAGTTTCCCATCACAAGCCGGGATCCCTGCGCTGAGCTCAATCGACAGACGTGATCGGCTGCTTCAAAATCCATTGTAAACAAGGAGTAGCAGAATAAAAGTGGAACAACCTTCATCTGAAGGCCTGTGGGCAAAGTGCCCTTCCCCTGTGTGTGTTTTGCAGGAAAGGTCTGCAGAGTTACCTTTTGTCTCAGGGCAGGACAAACATGCAGGTGAGGTTTCTCAGCACTATCATCTTCAGGGGCTGTGATGCCCCCCCCACAGTGCCTCATCCCGCCCCGTATCATCCAGGCAGTGCCAAGCTGCACTCTGCACCTCCAGCAGTCTGACGGGGAGAAAAGAAAACAACTCCTTTTTTTCCACGCCGACCCTCAGGTGGACACAGCCCTAAAATAGAGCTCCCCCCCACCCCCCCGGAGTCTTGCAAATATTTCAGCGCTCCAGCACCCGAAGGAGCTGATGGAACCCGGGCCTCAGATGCAGAGTGATTACACGCCTCCTTTGGCTGCCCAACCATGTGGAAGGGGAGCAGGCTGGATGCACCGTGGGAACTGTGCAGGAAGAGAGTCCATGGGGTCAGGGGGGAGGGGTGAGCTTTGGGTGCTGCGCCACGCTGTCACATACCATAGCCCGATCCCCCCTTTCCTCTCCTCAGTAGAGCAACCACAGGCAGCCCATAGGCAAAGGTCATCCTCCGCTGCATGTGTCAGGTAACCGTGGTGTCTGGAGAAAAACAAAAAAGCCATTCAGGTCCCAAATGAACACCGTTATCAGTCCTGTTTTTCTCCCCAGCCAGGCGGCCGACGCACCAAGTAGTTTTTAGGTCCCGGTGAGAGGAAGCTTGAGCAACGCCACACTGAGTAATGACACACATTCTCCCTTCTTAGTTTAGCATAATTCCTCATTCAGCACCACAAAGGGACCAATTTCTGCTCAAATAGATTTTAGCCAAATATTGTGGTGGCAGAGGAAGTCTGAACGGGGCGCCGGGCTCAGATAAGCACATGCCAATTAATTCAGACTAAATTACTTTAAACTTTTACATTTACACTCTGACTTACTGTCAGAAAGTCACCGTCTTAATTATTCCACGGTTTCGGAGCCAGTTCAGGGCCTGATTTTCTATTCTTCAGTGCTGCTGAAGGATGAAAGGAAAACTGGTTTTGATATCATTCAACATAATGGTGAAATCAAGTTTTTGTTAGTTACATTTAAATATTAATCTGCTGTTTTTTAAATGGGTTGCGGTCTTGTTCACTTGATGTGGAAGGTCCATTATGACTGTGGCTCCACTGGCCACGAGGGGGCGCTACCAGCGCTCCCTGCAGTGGAGAAGAGGGGTGTGGTGTGTGGCACCTTAACCATTCAAAAAATGAGGCAAAAAGACTGGTATTTTCAGCAAACGTTCCATTAATATCATATTATGTAAATTTTTTAAGTGCCATGAAAATGTCCACACGTCCTTGTGTGTTTGTTTTCCAGAATTATTTCTGAAATACCAGTTGTATGTTTCGCCATACGAATCTGAAAGAAAATGAAGCGTGTTGCTGGAAGCGGTTGGGCTTCTGAGATGCGAGTGTCATGATGCAAGGCCGTGCAAACGCAGGATCTTTAACACGTCGATCGAAGGGGCTGTTAGCAGAGGAGCCAAAGTTCGGCCCTGAAGCCTGGCAGCATCTTCCCCCTGCAGTCATTACTGGTCACACTTGTTATTTTTATTATTATTATTATTATTATTATTATTATTATTACTATTAGGAGTAGTAGTACTGGTATTATTATTACTGATGTGAGAGACAGATGATCAGCTCGAACCTGCAATGCGTGTTACCCCCCCCGGCTGTTTCATTTACAACTTGTGCTACGATGGGTTTGGACATGATAGCTTATAACCTCAGGGGCAACCAGTGTAAATATATTTTCAGTTATTTTTGTAAGCTCTAATCGTCTTTTTTCCCTAGAGACAGACAGACAGGCAGAGACATGCGGACAGACAGGCAGACAGACAGAAAGGCAGGAAATTCCACAAGGCGACAGCAAAAGACACTGAATAATAGTGGATAAACATGTCACATTGATATAAGTGTAAAATATATGAGTGAGATGTTGGGTATTTCTGAGAAAGAAAGATCACTCAGATTAGCCACACAGATTAAGAAATTATATTAACAGAAGAAGTGATTCCCCAGTAAAACCACTGAAACCATCTTTTCTTGCTGGGAAATTCTGACTGGCCTATAAGTCGTTTAGTTGAACAAGCGCATTCCTGCATGACAATAGTAATCTTCAACCATCTTTTACAGAATTACTACCTCTGTCAACATCTGTCAAAACTGAGCTATTTGCCTTTTTACACACGATACAGCTGCACAAATCATGCAGTTATGAAATCGATAGGATGAGTTTTGCTGAGACGGTGTCCCACCGTCAGCAGAGACCATTTCGCACAGCAGCTGGTGCCCCTCGCATTTCACACGAGATACTTTCAGCAGGTTTTTTTAAATTAATATCTCAAATTAATATTTATAACCAGTCACCCCTTCTGTCAACTTATCACCAATTCATCGCTAGTCTTAAAAATGCCATTGAAAAGCCACAGTTCTGAAATCCTTATCATCCCCCTCCGATTTTCACAGCTCCAGTCAAAGCAAAAACCATCTTGACTTTTAAAGTGGCATTTTTGGAAAGACCTGCCAAAGCTGTAGCTCATGGTAGGCGTTAAAAAGATTTTTAAGGTGACTTTCTGCCAGCACCTGTTTGTCATCTGGCTCAACATGAAATATACACTGAGTTGCCAGTTTATTAGGAATACCTGTCTAATACTGTGTTGCTCCTCCTTTGACCTTCAGGACAGCATGAATTCCACTGGACATGGATTCTACAAAGTGCTGGATGTGCTGTGTAGGAATGTTGCACCGACTGGAAATGACTGTGCTGCGTAGTTGCTGTAAACTGAATGGCTGTACAGTCTCAGTTTCCAGCTCATCCCAAACATGCAGGGCAGGGTTGAGACCCAGGGACATTGCAGGTCACTGAAGCTATGAAAACTGGCTGTCATGTGATGATTGGCACCATGTGACATGGTGTATCATCATGCTGGAAGTGTCCATCCAAGTGGGATAAACTGTAGACATGAGGGGATGAACTTAGTTCAGGTACGCTGTGCCATTCAGATGTCCTTCAGTGGGCATCAGGGGTCATAATGTGAGCCAGGAAAACATCCCCACTATCACACTACCACCCCTGGCCTGTCCTGCTCACACCAAACAGGCAGCTGCATGGACTCATGTTGCTTGAATCAAATTCTGATCCTTCTGTCAACATGATGTCAAAGAAACCTGGACTAGGTAACTTTATTCTACTCAAAAGTCCAGTTTAGATGCTCCAGTGCCCCCTGGAGAGGTACTTTCTTGTTCTTCTCTGACATGGTCTTCCACTGCTGTAGCCCAACTGAGGTAAAGTATGATAAGTGTTGTGCTCTGAGATTTCATTCTGCTCACTGGTGCTGAACTCAGATGTGCTTTGCCTGGTTGTCACCCATCTGTTTGCTGCATGATTCTCACTATTCTCCATTAACCCTCTGATCCACAAGCTGTTCTCATCCCCAGGATCACGATCACTGGCACCTTTTTGCTCTTCTCACCATTCTCAGTAAACCCTAGACACAGTTGTGTGTGAACAGCAGCAGGACAACAGTGGTTTGGCAGATGCTACAATGGGGACAACTAACGGCAACTATCCTGTCATGTTTAAAGTCACCGAGGTCACTGTTTTCACCCACTTCAACACCCAGCTGAACCCCAACTGATGCTGGAAATGCTGGTTTGTCTGATTTGCATCCCACACCACAGCCAGGTGGTGGTTGTATGATTTGGGTGAAGGAGGGGGGCAGGTGTACCTAATAATCTGGCAACTCAGCATAAATATTCATTTTAACAGATCCAGCCAGATCCTTCATTTACCTCCTAGAACATGTGCTGTGTTTTATACAACACATTATCACAATAATTCATGCTGCTATTAGATACATTTCTTCCTTTATTTCTGGTTAAATAGAAGCAAAACAGTAAACAAACCTCTGTTGCGTCGCTGAGTTTTTTCTACCTGCAGATTTATTTCCAATGTTACCAGCGGACCGCGGCTCCCTGGGTGGTGGCTGAGCTGTGTTCCTGGTCAACGGCCCTCAGCCATCCGGCACCCAGTCAGTCCACTTCGCTAACTTTTCTTTCAGCTCCATTGTTGGAAAAGAGAAGAAAACAGCTGTCGATACAGAGCTGCATGGCGCCAAAAGGAAGCACAAGAGAAGGAGAAAGAGCTCGGATACGCAAGAGAACAAAAAGCAACGGTTCCGTCAATTCATCCCCTGTGACCAGCAAAATGTCAGAGCAAAAACTGCAGGATTATCTTTTTATGACACTGAGCCAGTTAGGAGGTTATACCAGGAACGAGCATCCAAAGTTCTTACTTTCTCCTTTTAAATTTTTGCACATTTTTACAGGCTGCAGTTCAAAGGAGGTTCCTTTACTCAAGGATGCTGTAGAGGGCCTCTGTCCTGGGAATCAAACCCACAGCAGTGTGTCTGGATGGCAGAAAATGAGCGATCAACAAAAAGCAAAGTGAGAAATAAACAGCTACGGGGAAACTCCATACGCTACTTTTGGTGATGTGTAGGTGGGAGTGCAGCCACCTCACTGAGAATAGCAGTAAATGGGTTGGATTTATTCATTGATCTCACACTTTTCCCCAAATCATGGAACAATGTTCAGCCATTTACAATTACACCCATTGCTCATTATCCAAAACCTCTACAGTTGTTGAACACACCTATATATTGGTATCCAAATGGAAACTTTTGCGATAATGGATTTTTATCCAAAGTTTATCCCTAATAAAAAATTTCAAAACAAGTAAAAATCTAAATAAATGTTAAAAATTGACAAATAAACAGCATGCAATAATGTATAGTGTAGGGTAATAAAATAATACTGTATGTATTGTAATAAACTGCATTGTTAGGAATTTCCCGGAAGCCGGACATGCTGCATGTTGTTATCAGCTGTTTTGCCCTTTTCTCTTTGTGTCAAAATGCAGCGTCACCACATTAACTGCAGGTTCGTTTTAAAAAATAAAGCTATTTATTTAAATGTGGTTGTTGTGGGAGACAGAGGCAGACAGCGGGTCGCTGTGACACTGGTCTTTATTCCCTTTATTCAACACGTCATAGGACTGAAGTGAGGCTGCAAACCTTTCACCTCCCATGTACAGTGACTAACATGTGAGATGTGCTGTACCATACACACCACACCACAGTATAAGCACCACATTCATGACAACATTCAGTCTTTTCTAATGAGGTAGCTGGTGTTTACCGTGTTTATCCTGCTCAACTCAGGGCTTCACAGTTATATTTCTGCTGGGCTGTCAGCACCTCATTTATTAACTTCCCCAAGTCTAATAGTGGGAAATAGACACTCAGTGTCCAAAAAAAATTGGTATCGAAAACATTTTCAAGGGTGAATTAGATTCAGACACTGAGGAATTTTTGGGTTTACCCATTTATACAGCTGCATCAGTTTGGCTGACTACCTTGCTCAGCTACAGCAGGAGGTGGGATTCAAACCTCAATCCTTTGAGCCCAAAGGCAGCTGCTCACAACTACTGTGTAACTCAGTCACCTAACCAGTTGCTGTTAGGGCAAACAGTTTCAGTGCTGTAAAGAATAACAGAAACAAGATCAAAACCTTACAGACAAGCACAAAAAAGTTTTTTGTGATTTGATCTGGGCCTTGAAATTTGTTTTTGCTCTTTTTATATCTGTTTTCATTCACCGACATGGCAGATAGCTGGGTGTCGCTGCTGACACATTGTGTAGATCTTAACCTCAGTCAGGCAGAGCAGTAGGGGGCAGGTGGTGAGGGGCTCCAGGGGCCGCCGTCCCACAGCCACCCACATTAGTGGGAGAGGCAGGGGGGAGAACAAGCCTAAATGATGGAGCCATCCTTCCCCACAGCTTCTTACCTCTCCTTCATTGTCATTATTGCTCACCTTTCTGCCAGAGGCTGTTCTATTTTAGTGGCTGAGCACAGAAATAACAGTTTTGGGCATTTTAGTCTTTAGAAGGTTAAAGTGGATCCTGGTAGAGATTCTGAAATCTGTAATAAGAACGACAACAATACATGTGGTGACTAAATTCCTTTCTGATGGAAATGTCCACTATAAAGAAATTTTGTTTCAGACAACTGTTTGGAACCCGGTGAGAAACTGCATGCCAATCAAAAAGGGAAAAACCTTAAATTAAATCTGAAAATTAGACACCAAAGCAAAAGCAGACAGCATAACTACCAGCATTAAATACAGGAAATATGAGCTGCTCAGAATTAAGCCATTTGGCAACTGAGGAGAGAAAAAAAACTCCCAGCGGAAGCAGACAGAAGAAAGTGAAACTGTGCAGATACAGCACATCTTTCCTGGGGAATGTGGGGTAGAAATATTTCTTATCTTTGTAGGTAAGGAAGATAAACATTATACTCAGACCTTGGTCTGGGGCATCCATGACCCTCAGTGGCTCAGATCTGACTCTGAGGTTCAGCAGCAGGTCCAGAAACACCAGGTTTTCCTGACTCTTGGTGAAATCAGGTGAGCTGGGGGAAACTGGCCTGTGAGCCTGTGTTCACCATGAAGACGGAGCATAAAGGGAATTAGACACTACAAGCTGCCCTCCATTATGGCTCTTCTTGATGGACATAAAGAGGGTTTGTTGAGCTCAACTTTAGAAAAAACTTTTGAACTTTCACTCAACTTATCAAAAGAAAGGCCACACAGAGGAACTGCAACACTGAACACGATCATTCGTCTCAACTATGAAATCCAGCATAAAAATTTGTACCAAAATTAAGGATTTCATGAAGAACTGCTGTGGAAAACACACAACTGTTTTGTCTTCCTTATTTAAAGATGTTTGTTGATTCACAAATATTCTTATTAATGAGGAAAATTCAAAACATGACAAACAAAATTATAAAAAACAAACATTGACCACACAGAAATAGTGATGTAGGACATTTTTACTTGAAGGCAGCGTACAGGTGCCACAGCAGTTTTACATTTAGTCAACATCTTCAGCTTCTCAGCAGCAAACATTTTTACTGCTCTTACAAAGATTTTCTCTAAAAGTCTTTATTCTACACCTGTTTAATGTATTTATGGATTTATCATTAACCCCTGTTCCCCTGCAGGGTTGGGGGGTCTGGAGTCTGTCCTGGAGGCAGGTTACATCCTGGAGGGGCCACCAATCAGTCACAGGGCAATCCCACCCCCCACATACCCCATCTGAAATGTATGTTTGGACTGTGGGAGGGAGCCAGAGCACGTGCAGGAAACACATGTGAACATGAGGAGAACATGCAAACTCCACAAAGATGCTGTGAGACACCAGAACTGCCCCCTGTGCCACCTTTGATATAATTTTACTTGGAGAGAAGGTTACAGCTGCTCTACATGCAGCCAATACTTAGTACATCTATCATCCTCTAGCAGAGTGTAGGAATGGATGTTTTTTATTACACTAATAATAATAATACTAATAATACAACTAATACTACTACTAATAACAATAATTCTAAACAATTGGCAAAGGAACTTAAAAATATGTACTGGAGGAGTTAACCATCCTGGTTATGATTTTGGTCTCAGCAGCGGTTGTGTTTTCTAAAGGAAAGGAGATCTGTTGAATGAGATCCATGGTCCATGTTGTTCTTACCACAGATTTCAGGTCTGGATACAAAGATGACCTCGGGAACCCTAATCCAGGCAGAACACACTTCTCTTTTGTGTACTCATGGAGTCCACATTGACCATTCATTGACCTGTCTGCCAAGAAAGGCCCTACCAGCAGCTCTAGGCACCCAACGACATGGCCGAGGCCACGCTAACCCCATCCCTATGGCAAGGTGACAGTCCACAAACAAACATTTACCTTCATGCCTTTGCCAGAAATTTCTCTCTAAAGTGATTCTCAAGTCACATTTAACAAAAGTTAAATCAGGTCATACACTCCCTCCCCCCACATCCAACTAATATTCAACCCTTGTGCTACAATGGAGGTGCTTCTGTTCTTGGCATCTCCATCTGAAACTGGGTGGCCCATTATAATCATCACCCAGCTGTTGTGCTGCACCTTCCAGCCAGTCTCTGGGTTCAAGGTTCTTCGTCATTCCCATTCATCACAAACTCTACACGTCTTTGAATTTGTGGTCATAGACTCATGTACCTGAAATTATACAACTTGAGTAAAATTTATGCATTTTATGTGGAACCATCATAAATTTTTAATCAAGGAGCTTGGCTAGATTTTCACTTATTCCAGTCTGATGATCACGAAACCCGTTTTCCTCTCATCTTTTTTGCAGTAAAAACAGCCAAAGACGGACAGTGAGATGGGGGGTCAAACTCACAGATGTACAGTGGGTGTGTGTGTGTGTTAACACTTGAATTTGGCATCTGATTCTCACCCAAATTCATTTCCTACAGCCGGTCAGGTGTGGCCAGATTCAGCACTGAATAAAACTGAGGAGGCGGCCATGAAACCTTAAATGCAATAAAATGAAAGAAACCACATTAATGATAAAGAAAAGATGCAAGTTAGATTAAGAAGAAGGATCCTCACTGACCCCCTCCCCAGCCTCTGCTCACCATCTCTGTGTAAACCAGGTAAATCTCCAGCATCATGCTGGTCTGTCTACAGTAGGGAAGGTGAGCGATGCTTTCAGCATAATAAAGTCCTGTAAAGATTAATTAGCTGATATCAAGAGCCAGTTTCGTTTGACTTAAAGTAACATTTTATTATTTTCAGATCTCCTCTCCTGTCCTCTGATCCCTCCAAAAACAGGCAGTATCAGCAAGAGGAATCCTGACAGACAGAACAACAAGGAATGTGGAAGCAGAGCGCGGATGCTTGTGAGAAAATGTAAACATCCATAACAGTTGTTCTCACCACAAATTAGCAGCAGCATCTCCATTAGAGCTCAGCCTCTTCATCATCACCCAGAAATGGGGGACAAATGTGCTCGGCACCAGGAGACCTTTTCAGAAGTGATTACAGGAGGAGCTGTGACACCTCAGCAATTGGTCCCCCACCCCACCCCACCCCACCCCACCCCAGCCCAGCCCAGCCCAGCCCGCTGCATCCATACATGTCATCTGCTTCTAATGAGTGAGTTATCACAGCTGCCAGCTCAGTCACCTCCAATTCATGAGCCATCAAACCCAGGGCTCTTCTGATCAAAATGTGAACACAAACATTTATAATTACGGAGCAGTTTCCACTGCAAGGTTTAGCGGGCAAAGTAGGGTAGAAAATCTGAGACCTCAACCATTAATTATGAATCAGAAAAGATTCTTATTATGGGGGGAGGGGGCAGCAGGTCAAGTTGGAGAGAAGTGAGGGCATAAATTAAGTGTGCAGACTTTCCACAGAAGATAATGTTTTTAATCTTTCAGATTTATTTAGTAAATAAGTCAGCATTAATAAATTAAAAGTGAAAGAAGTAACCCTTTGAATTGCTCCATTTCTGGGGAAAATAATTGCGAACATGTTGGAACATGGATATGTTTGTGAAAAGCTCCTTCAGTCTCCTCCTCACCGTTTCCCAAGATCACGTTTAGCAATGGCTCCAGTCCTGCCAGGAACCAAAGAAAACTCAGGTGCTCCTTTCATAGTTGCCTAATAGTGCAGAGGTGAACATGTCAAGATACCTAGGCTGATACCACACGCATCTTCTCCAAGATACCCCAGTTGATTTATCCATAGGCCAATTATGATGGATGTGTCTCCTGCTGGTCACACTGGGTCAAAGGCAGCTCAGATTTAGATCTTTGAAGGAAAATGCTTCTCTGAAAAACAGATATAAAACAAAATTTATGGTGATAAACTGAGGAATCTCAAAGTGATGGGGACACAAGAACCCTTCAGGCAGATGGTTTGGAGACTTATCACCCCTACACAAAACATACATTTCAGCTCAGCCTCTTCAGCTTCATGCAGGGATTGAGACATGAGAGACGCACGATGAGGAGTCATCCTCACCATGGCAAGTTTCATTTCATCTCATAGCTCAGTTTGTCTCAGGTGAAAACTACCATCTCTGTGCTCAGTCTCAGAATTTTCCATTGAAGCATTGTTGTGAACTTGGTGATGGACTTCATACTGATTCCCCAATATTCCTCCTCTGCTGGTTTCTCCTCCACTTTTCTGCTTTGTTCTTGATGCCCTTTCTGATGACTTTGGAATATTCCTCATGAGATGTATGATGGGGCATTTAATATTTACTTTCTGCCCCATTGGCTCCCATCCTGACAGGCCTGAAAGTGAAGCTACTGCAGAAAGAATTGCTCTTAAGAGGGGCAAAAAGGTCATCATCAAGAAAATGCTGGTCAACTGCTGCCTCCTAGGTTATACCCACATCAATCTACCACCATTATCATTCACCTTTGGGTCACTGGCCTCTTCGCCCCATGTCAAGCAGAGAAAAGGGCCACCATATTTCATTACTGACACCCTAAATTGATTCCGTGTTGCACGTGGAGATGTCCAAGCAGCAGCAGCCACAGAGCAGCAATCTGACCAACAGCCCAAGCACCAAACAATCATCTCACAAAGATCAGATCAAGAGATTAAGAACCTGGGCCATGGATATCCATCATTCAACAGGCAATGTGCACAACAGCTTTTACTGACCTAATAAATGAATCTATTTCAAACTCTAAGAAGGTCATGACAGAGTCTCAAGGCTTGAAGGCTCACAGAGCTCCAGCAGAAGTCTACCTGCAGGTTTACCTTAATAGGTAACCATCTGCTGTGGACAGATTCATTCTGGATGAAAGATCTGACACTGCTAAGGGATTCCAGATGTCCACCTGATTCTATAGGTGAGTTCAGAGGTGACACATACCAACATCAGGTAGAGACGCCATCAATGACCAGGGCACTTCCATCAGTCTCCACCAGAATGTTTACATGGGAACTCTGACCATCACACTTGACCCCCTATTTTTAACAAAGAAGAATGTGGAAAAGCGGAAAAGGACCAGCAAACAGACTGATTTCCCTCAGTGCTCCAGGTCTCCTTCTAACCCCCCAAAGAAAAATCCTCACATTGCCATGTCTCCAGGGGTGAAAGTTCCTCTGAGCCGCTTACAGCCCCACATCCCTCTTCTACAGCTTTCCATCTTTAATGCTTCGCACCAATCTAATTAACAGCCCCAGCTTTCCACGGTACTGAGCTGGTCCGAAAAATCCGAGCAGCTCAGTGGAGAGAAGCCCACTGGTTTATTTATGGAAAATTAATGGGCCTTCGTCTCTTCCAGCTGAGAAGCACCCTACTTACCCCACAGTCCACAGAGATGCAAAAATCAACTTAGTGCTCACTACCCTTTCATAAGGTTACTGGCACCAAGTTGACTGCAGTGGTCATTAACTTCACATTAAAACTGGAAATATGGCGAATTTGCTGTTAGCTGATTATATAGAGAAGCAGAGAAAAACACATCTTAAATTAAACTGGACACACAATATCTTCACATACAATGGTGTTAAAATGTATCCAAGTGGAAAGTACCTCCTAAATTTGCTAAGGACTGATTTATACAACTGTCACTGAAATAGAATGAAGAAGCAGAAAAATTAAAGGTAAATTGGATATTTGTGAAAAGACTTTGAGTTTACATGTATTTCAAGGTTAACTGGATACTTCAACCTGCCCAGAGTGTGTGTGAGACAGTGTGTACTATAAATACACTAGTTTTCATTTAGAATACAGATGTCAAATGACCAATAAACCTACTGAAACTTAATTCCCAAACCTAAATTGGATGCAGCTTAAAATCAGAACCTGCAAACTGGTGATTTCATTCATAAAGTTTTGCGTTTTCAATTAGTCATTAGAAGTACTTAACATTTTCCAATAAACAAACTATTTCACATCCATCAGGACTTCAATATATTGAACAATGATAGACTTTCTAAGCAACTCACACACACACACACACACACACACACACACACAAACAAAGTTGGTGACCATGCCAACCATCTTGTCAGCAGTGCTGCTGGGCATCTGGGGGTTATGATGACACTTTGGGACACTGGACTTGGATCTCATGAGCAAAACAGGCCAAGGAGGGAGAAGATGACCCTTCTTCTCAGTGTCTAGAAGCATGAAGGTCTCCTGGCACCTCCTCCTACTCAAAACAACCCAGCAGTTCCACCTTCACTGTAATGATTTGTCCATCACTGCTGGGTTAAAAATTCAGGAAATTTGGTCGCAGTTAATCAAACTTGGAGAACCTTCGTTTAATGATTATTACATAAGAAATCCTCAAAAAATCTGTGCATTCTAATGATAAATGTAATGAGAATTCAACAATTAGAAACACAATGTCATGTTTTTACTGCTTTCTGACCATTAGTTGCATCGAACCTATATCAGAAAGGGAAAGGGCAGCAGCAGGAAGAGGTCAGAACAAACTGGGCTGTTTCCCCTCTTTACAGAAGGAAAATGTTGACAAAGCTCCTGCAGTGAAGCAGACTTGCAAAACAGCCATAATGACATTTGCTTGCGTCGGTTACTAAATTGGGCCCAGTGGGATTATCCAGGCAGCACCCAGGTCCTGTTCACAAAATGGTTCAAAATGAAGGAGGATTTTGAGAAGGACTGGAGTTGTAATTAGAGGGAACGAGAAGATGCAACTTGGCCCGCTGATGCTGGCAGCCAGCAGAGTGCGGAAGGCCTCCTCTTCCTCCTGTTCTCCATCCACACTCTGGAGGTGTCGCAGATGCAGACAATGGGAAAAACTATTGTTGCAGATGTGATATTAAACAGAGGTAAAGTGGTTAGTGTGACCACCTTTAGACTTTAAGGTCTTGTGTTCAAATCTCCACCTTCCACAGGTTGGGTGTGGGTTCAACGTGGGCTTTGTCTGTATGGAGTTTGCAAGTTCTGCCCACATCTGCAGAGTTCCTCCAAATGCTCCAATTTCCTTTCACAGTCCAAGTATATGTGCCTCAGGTTAACTGGTCACTATAAATTGCCTGCAGTGAGCGTGAGTGTGAGTGTGTGTGTGTGTGTGTGTGTGTGTGTGTATGTGTATGAGTCAACCCTGCAATGTACTGGCGTCCCACCCAGGGTGTTGTTTCATAGCCCAGTGCTGGCCAGGATGAAGTTACTGATAATGAAAAAAACAGAAGGAATGTAATGCAAATGTTCTCCATTCCACCCCTGGGATTGTTGAGACACATCCTGGCAAAAAAATAAATCATTTTCTGACACATTTACAATAAAGTGCTTTGCCCAGTAATTAAAAGTTCCAGACTCCTCTCTCAGCTCCAGAACATTCAAAACTGAGCAACGTTTGATTCTGAAAGGATTTCTTTCCTGCGTGGTTTAATTACACAAATTGTGAAGATAGAGGTGTGAAGCCATGACTGGAGCCGAGTTCGACCGCGAAGCAATTTTGCTGAAGTGCTTCCTGCAGAGAAGTGGAAGCAGAGTGGTGGGGGCTGCACGCTGGTAACACACAAACGGCCAGACAGAAAAACAACGAGCACAGCGACACACCCCCTGCAGAGTAAAGAACCAGTGTGGCACTGGCAGACAGTGCTCACCGGCTGCTCTGGAAAGGATCACATTAAGCAGGTGTTTCACCAACACGGCGGCAACCTGAGGATGAGCGTCGACCTGAGGAGGCCTAATATCCCCTGTTTGCATGTTTCTCAGAAATGATGAAACAGAGTAAAAATAAAATAAAAAAATTAGCACAGAGAACAAATTTGAAAAGTAATACAAACACCTTGAACCAATATGTACATATATTCATTCAGCCAAAATGGATGTCCAAAGTGAATGCAGGAGTCACATCCACCTCCAGGATCTGTGTAGGTCCACCTTGTACCACCTTACACCCAGTAACCCAGTGTGCAAAAGTGACACTTAACGATGAACTAGTTGCCATGTTGGAGGAAGGTGGCCCACGATGCTACGTTGCACTATCCCCCAGAAGTTATTCACACATCTAAACAGCAGATGAGTGAAATATTTACACAACATGTAGAATCGCCATGTTATCTAAGATATGTTTGTTGGAATGTGCGAGGAAACCAGAAGCATCCAATGGAAATCCACAAAACATGGAGAGAACATTCAAACTCCTCTTAGCCTGAGCAGGGGCCGTATATACAGGAAGATCATTACTGTCCATAAATAAGCAACCTACAAAATACCTAAAACACCAAGCATATATTTTCATTAAGCTCTTTCTCTGAGGCGGGCTGGGGGGTTCAGAGATCATCCTAGAAGCAGTGGAGGATCCGCACTGAAACTGCCCCTGGATGGGACACCAATCCATCACACAACCTCCATGACAACCAAAACTGCTGTACTCACTTCTTATACACAGTTGCTTAAAAGACACCTTGTTTATCAGGACCCTTATCTGAAACACAGAGCAACTGATGCCAGGAGTGTCTCCTCCACCTCCTCTGTGGACCCACAAACCAGTTATGACACGGAGCCCCGTCATGCTGCTCTTTCCACCCTCTGGAGTGAGAACAGACTACCAAGGAAGGCCCTGTTGGCAGGTGGTTGGTCCCAGCAACATCCCTCCTTGGGTGACACTTAACCTGCAGCATCTTCAGCGAGCAGAAGTAGCACAAACCATACACAAATGTGAGCTGCAATAATACCCTCTCTATGAAGGGTGAGGTTCTATTCACTGAGTGCCTCATAGATCCTGTTCCACACACAAGGTAACATTTACTTTCTGTAAGGCTGTGCTGCAGGGGCAAGTCACCATCCTGGAACTGGAGCACAAGATGAGAGGCGACAGCAGCTACAGTTCAACAGAAACAGCAATGTGGGTTCAGATGGAGCGTTGGTGCAACCAGGAGAATTCTCTGTCGCTCTCGCGGTGGATTAGCACAGAGCCACTGTTCTGCTCTGTGGAGCTTTAGCAAAACCCCGGGGCACCTGCAAGCAGCTGCTTCACCAGTGCTTGGCCAGGTGTCTTCTCAGTCAGGCTAGGAGAGCTTCGTAGTGGTGCTATGCATCTCACAAACCTCTGGAGGACCACGACATCAGTGCCAAAGCCAGGAATTGTTAGAGCTGTTGCCTGCAGTGGGCTTACAATGATATGCTTTACACATCTTTTTCTGAGAGCTGTAGTAGATAGTGAGGTATTCTTAAGACAAAAGGTGAAGGGGGTCAGCAGCCCTGGAGAATAATTGAGAACAACATCAGGAGAACATTGCACCATCCCTGCTTCATTCAGAACTGCTGGTAGTTTCCACAGCATCTCCATGCCCTGAACTGATGGGTTTCTACAGATGGCCTTGAGACACCCAGCTACTCAGTTTTCAGGCACATCTTCCTAACCATCCCCAATATGACGCTGATTCCTAAGCCACCCTAGAGAAGACATTCTGCTTTTGAATAACACCATGTTTGGTGGTGGGGCTTGAACAGCTTCCTTAAACTCCTAAAGATAAATCCAAAAGCCTTTTCTGCTGGGACTCAGGAGGATACAGGCTCCACCCAGGTCCTTCTCTGCAGGGGGGGTTTCTGCACACACAGAAAGGCACTTTGTTGGCTGCTGGTATTTAAAACAGTGGATCTGCAATGTTTGGCACTTCTTTTAATTTGATCAGCACAACTCTTATTTATTTTTCTTCTGCTTTCCCAAAGGCTTCAAGTTACTCAGTTTATCACAACCCCCCACTGGCCAACAAAAAAAAGTCATAATTACTGTGAAGAAGAAAAGCTTCCTTGATGGAAAAAAAATAAATGTCTTAATTAAGAAATCAGAGCATCTGAGGGATTCATGTGTAAACTATTTAAACACACAACTGGGAGGCTGGGCATTGCAGGAAAATGCACAGTGACACACACACACACACACACACACACACACACACACACACACACAGGTTATATTATATCATATTGCTTCAGTAAGACAGCAGCATAATGTTTGGTGTAAGAGAAGTGATCGCCCCACTGAGCTACGAATGAACCAAGAATCTTAAGGTGTAACAGACCTAGGAAGACAAGTCTTTCTAGCTGCCAACTGATGTCATCTCACTTGTGGAAGAAACCGGGAGACACATTCTGTGACAAAAGGGTTGTGCCGCAGTTCAGGGTCCAAAAGAAACTAATTTCTACCAAACAGTTTAGCTTAGTGGGTTGGTAACAGTTCCAGGTCACACATAAACACACCCAGCTTCCCCCTCTGTGAAGTACAACACAGGTGACACCTCAACACTACTCATCCACGAGAGCCTGGGAAGAACCCCAGGGTGGCTTATATACTGCCTGTCTGTGCTCAGCTGGAGCTGGATGGGAAAACTCACTGCTGGGGATCTTTCTCACTTACTTGGTCTGGATTAATACGTGTGTTTCCTAATAAGGGTAGCTTGTACCATAACGTGGCAGCAAATAATTTTCACACAAAAATCAGCTACAATATCACGATAGATAACCTATGCTTACTTGGTGCAGATGTGCGCTATTGTGATATCCCTCTTTGTGCAAAGTGATTCAGTCCTTCCTGATGCAAAAGGGAGTCTGTTTTTTGGGAGCCGGATCCACTGGTATTTTGTTTGTAGATCACATGTGTAAAGTATGGAGCATATTTGTCAATATTATATATCGTATCTGTTTCTTGTTCCCCTCGACCATATTGGCACTTTAATAAATTACCTTTGGTGTTCAAGAGAATGAAAAGAACCCCCATGTGGACTCATGTTCAACCCTCAGTGAGATGCGAGGTGGGAAACATTTTAACAGATGGTCATTGTAGATGATTGTAGATGACATTGCGTCCTGGGACCAAAAAATGGCCCATCAGCAAGCTCTCCAACACCAAGGAGAACCAGCGGATCAGTTTGTCATTCTGTCTTTGAGAGCCTTTGTTGAGAAACCAGTGGGCTAAAAAGCTACGTGGTTCATGGGGGCACATGTGGAGGTGAATGAATGGTAGACATGTACAAGTGCCTGCAAACACAGTCCAAAACTTCTGGGAGGGTTGACAAGGCCTATCTGACCTTGCAGCTTCTCACCAACAGCAGGAAGTGTCCTGGATGTGGGATGTGAAGCAGAACAGACACACTTTGTAGCTTAATGTGAGGACATGTGATCCTCACACCCGTCACCTAGCACTACAGGGTGTGAGAGCAGACAAAGTCGCTCACAGCTCCAACAGCAGATCAGCGAAGGGGTTTCTAGGAACATGCAGAAGAAGCACTGCTACACCAACAAACTGGCTGCTGTTTCATCTAAACTTCACTGAAAACACCAGAACAAAAGGTGTCCCTAGACAGCAGAGTGTTCATTCTTTTGAGATACTCATCATAACTGAAATACATGTACAGTATTAAAGATCCTACAGGATCCGGCGAGGCCCTCAGCTAGTCTGAAGGTGAACTTGAAAGGTTAGTTTTGTCCAAGTTATGTGGAAAAAAATCATTTTAAAATACTGCCCTAGTATTGTGCAGGAATTTTCAGGTGTGAGGAGCAAAAAGAATTTGCAAATCCGCTTGTGATGTAGGTAGCTGATTGCAGACTGAACGGACATCACTCCGCAAAGTGCCCCTGGCAAAGTGGTGTTGGTGGGACCCACCTAACACTGTAAAGCAATTCACTGTCCTCAGCAGCATGTCCGCATTCCTCTACCAGCAATTTGACAGTGAGATACTGCCTGGTCTTTCCTTCACAATTATGGGGGGCTATGACCACAAAGCCTAATGGATGCCAATGCCCTCTGGCAAGGAACCCCTGCAACCCTCTTCACAGCTCCAGGAAAAGACACTGCATCTAGGACCCATCGTTCTGCTCACAAGGTTATTCAACCAGCTAGACTTTGGATATCTTTGTTAAAACAAAGATCACAACAGCTGGAGAAGGAACAAACTTTAGTGCTGACGGTGCAGATTTTGGAGTTGCTGACAACTTGCACTTCCCGGGATGGAGTGGGAGCTGTCAGGTGAAATGCTAGAGATTTGCAGTGAACAATCCCGGAAAGATCCTTAAATGTGCTGATGTTTCGACAGCGTGGGTTTCATCAGAACTATTCGTACAAATGGTATTTTCCGTGTAGCTATATAGATGTGAAAGTTGGACCAGGCAGGAAAAACACAGCCTTTTAAGGTTATCTTGGAGAGCCAGGAAAATAAGCAGATATTGGGTGAGATCAGGCAGGAGCTCTCACTTCATGTACAAATGGTGACACTAAGGTTGTCTTATTCTGGACACATCAAGAGAGCATTGGATTTGCTTAAAAAGACTGGATGTTGGAAAAGGTGAAGGAATGAAGATCTGTCAGGTGAAGGGACCACAGTGACAATGTTCGCAACCCTTTTAACACCAAGGACACGGTAGAGGACAATAGTTTCCATTCATGCAGTCACCAAATGTCAACAGTGACTGGAAAACACTTAACCATGACAGCATGTTTCCCGACGCAATTTAGGAGTAATTTTTGTGCTTATGGAGGATTTAAAAGCCCAGTGACATCAAGTTACTGTCATGACTTGTGGAGTGGTTGTAGAATGGACTGAAAAAAAGCCAGAGAGCTGGAGGAGATCATGTTGAAAGGGCACTGAGAAGGCAAATGTGAGGACTTAGCTGTTGGCAGCAGCACAGATTCACTTTGGATTTGGGCTAGGAGTCAGTAGAAGTTTTTTCAAAACCATTTGACATCTAGTATCCCTAGAACTGTGCTCACCCAGCCACACCATCACTCTGAGCTCAAGCCAGCAGCTCTTCTGTGCTGAAATGTGGTCCAACGGTTTTCAGCATAACAAGGAGGTTCTTCAGGTATCGATGGTCATCATGCTATTCAGAGACTGAAAGCAGTTACATGACCCAAAAAATCAGCCAGCCACTGGTGTTCACTGAACAGGTCAAAGGTCAGAAATCCATCTATTCCAGCTGGCTGTTCAAACAACAGGCCCTCATTGTTCAAACTGTGCTAAAAGTGAAGTAAAAATGTGCCTGTACTCTTAAAATGTACTCCAGAGTATGTTTGTGTTAAAACGTGATGGTATTTAAGACAAAAGTGTCACTACTGAATACCTGCAAAACTGAAGCACTTGTTAAAACTGCATTAGCACACAATGCCTGTTAAACTAGTGTTAAACACTGAAGTTGAACTTCTCTGCCTGAGATGCGAAAACAAACTTTAAAGTCCAAACAGCAAATCAAAGCTCAGCCAGGCCCTCCAATTAATGGTACTTAGGCATCCTCTGCCTTTTGTCTAACAATTTTCTTCTAAACATTAAAGCAGAGGCATTTAACTGTATAGGAGTCCCTCATGATATGAGTCCTTGACTGACAAGTGAAATTATTTAATAACCTTTACTAAGTTCCACCAAATATGGACCTAATTTTTTGCATTAGCAGTTAACAAGTTTGATGATGATGATACATTTGAATGATAATAATGTCTCGGATGTGCACACTGCACCTTATAAGCCAGTTTCCACGTGTTCATATGTTCAGCCATTCATACAGCAGGGTGATTTTTACTGGACCTTTGGAGGTGAGTACCTTGCTTAAGGCAGCCACAGCAGGAGGACAAGGCCACAACTCTTTCCACTACACCCTCTGCTGAAACCTGATAGTTTCACTTAAATTCCCAAATTTGGGGAAAAACAAACTGAATGGCTCCTGTGGCACTACAGCTATAAGAAGGGGCCTCACTTTATACCTAGTGGGAATAGAGAGCAGAAGGAGGTGTGAGTGTTGCTCTTGCTGCTGTTGGATTCGAGCTGAGACGTACCATTCACGTCCTCCTGTCCATCCTCCGATTCCTTGTCCGCCTACTCCTTGCACCTGGTGCCTCTCCTCTCCTCCATGTAGAATCCACCATGGCTGGACAGCGGGCACATAACGTGGAGAACATTACCTCTACGAATCTCAGCAACAGGGTGGGGGACGAGGCCCTGCTCCTGTGAGGGGTGAGCAGGAAGGATGATTAGACGGAAAAACAGACTCATAAATCAACCCCAACAGAGAAGCAATATTGACACAAATATAGACGAACCAGACTGAAACAGGTAGAGCATCTCACCTGCATTCAAAACCTCTATCAGGGCCTCGGCTTTTGCTCACCACTATCACTAATTTATGCACTTGATACCAGTTTTCAGTGTCGCTATGGACACAGTGCTGCCCTACAACACACTCAAACACAGCTTGTCTGTGATTTTGAGTCGCTTCTTGTTGCTCTGATTCCCCATCTGCCCCAGTCCTGCTCCCATTCTGAAGCCAGAATCCCAAGTCAGGGAGAGAAATACAGTTACAGTGACAGTAACACCTCAAAAAGCACTGCCTCCTGTAGCCAGTTTCACCTCTGTGCTCTTTTATTTTAATTTTCTGAGTCATAGTAATAACCACACATAAAAATCACAGTAATTCACAAGACATTCAAAACAATTTAAAAATGTGAGACCCAATTTTTTTCTGATTTAATACTTGTCATCTATAAAATGTTGAAGATGTGCAAGACAATGTTGGAGATGTGACATTCAGAGGAAAACGACCAATCCAGGTTCTCCTGAAAAAACGCTGTAATGGTGATGATGATGATGATGTTATCTAAAAAAATTATTTCCTGGGTTTATTTCTTATTGTTAAAGGTGTAATTAATCTATTTTCTATTTTGCTGAGCAGTTTTCCAGGTCCATTTATACAATATGCATAATGAGCGCCACTTCCTCCAGCTCCATTTCTCAACACAGAGAGCACTTATCTACAGTACGATGGTATTACTATGTTTACCCATTTACACAGATGGGTAGTTTTTACTGCAGTGCCGAGGTGTCTGGCGAATTCAAACCTGGCAAAAGACTGTCAGGGAAGGAGGGTGAGGGGACGCAACTTCACTTCCCACCCTCTTGGCCTGTGACATCATTACACTCAATATGCCAAGACTGAAATGCAGCCGTTTGGGGGAAACTGATCAATTCAGCGTGGCTGTTGACATTAAACGGCAGAATGCAGCACCCAGGCAGGTATGTGTACTTTTCCTCAGATCCATTTGGAGCCCCTCTGTCTGCCCACCCCCCACAAACACACCTCCCCACATGCCGCTCACACTGTGTTCTCTGCCACCGTCATCTTCAAATTCGTTCCCTTCATCCAACCCCCCCAGAACCGCCGAAAACAACTCAGTCAAGTCTGCAGATCAACTTTACCACAGCACACTGTGAAAATTATTTTGTTGATATCTGTCTCCTGCACGGCTTGCTGGGAATTGCAAAGTGTCACACAGACAACTTTTGTTTGAAGTTAGAAAAAAAAACCCTGAATTGTGATGTGGTGTAGCTTTGTTACTCGGAGACAACATATGGTCCATATTGGATGCAATCTGTTGTCAAGCATCCCGAACCCAAATGAATTTTAACAGTGTCCTCACAGCATTTGAAGGTGCACTGAAAAGGGGGTGTTTTTTTCAATAAAATACACAAACGGCTGCAGATTATACTACAAAGACCCCCCCCATACACCCACACACACACACACACACACACACACACACACAATGGGCAATTTAGAGTGACCAGTTAACCTGAAACAAAATAAATGGCTGTAAGAAAAGCCAGCATCAGTGAAGAGGGGCTTAAGGCAGCTGGTGATGCCAAGAACGCAGCTTCACATTCTTCACCCTGGATGCACCACAACCTCTTCTTTCTGCACAGAACAAACAGTAACTGCAAAATTATAGCTATGCACCACTAATATGCAGCTCTGTGCGCTTCGAAGGCAGCTGAAAACAGCAGACCCCCCACGGCACATCCTCTTGCTACAAAGAGCAGCTGACAGGGGGCAACTACACTGTCACGGCACCCGGCCCAGGGGAGCCACCGTGGTCCCATTTAGGCCCCGGCGCTGTGATCTGTCCCCAAACCCCCAATTACAATGCAGTGCTGAGCACTTATGAGAACTGCTGGGCTCCTTTCCTGGCACCACTTGGCTCCTTTCCACACAGATTTCTCCCAATTTGGACCCATTTTGGACTTTTCTTTGGATGCTGATGGTCCACAGAGAGTTTGGCTCTCAAGTTTTTGCAGTGTTTTTATTTGCCGATTGGTTTGTGGAAGATCTCAGGGGGTTGTGAGCCACACACCACACACAGCTCACCACCAAATGCGCACAGAGACACATCCACAGGTGTGTAAGAAAAAAAACCCTCCTCTTTATCACTCAGTCATGCAACCCGCCAAACACAGGGACACACCAAGAACTTCACAAAGACTCTCCACGATTGCATCCATTCAGCTGACACTTCTCTCTAAAGCCACCCACAATGTCAACTTGCATTATTTACCCACTAATACAGCTGGGTCATTTTTACCACAGCATTCTAGGGTAAGTTCCTCGGTCTGGATTACAACAGTGTGAGGTGGGATCTAAACCCAAAGCTGGCAGCTCTAACCACTGTGCCCCTTGTTGGTGGTCACTGGAAAATGAGGCTGTTACTGCTTCCTCATGTCTATATACAACATTCTGCTACTATCCATATAGCTGATCATGGGGGGAAGGGGGCAGAAAGAGAGCAGGAGGGAGAAAGAGAGGGAAAGAGAAAGACAGAGGGGGAGAGAAAGAAAGAGAGGGTGAGACAGAGAGTGAGAGGGAGAGAGAGACAGAAAGGGAGAGAGAGGATGAGAGAAAGAGAGATCAGACCCTACACTGCAAAACAAAAAAAATCCTGTCCGCACATTTGGCCTCCTTCACAGTAAGAAATGGCGCCGCACCAACGGCATCAAGACGCCAACATTGTTGACGGTGTGTTTGGGGGGGGGGGCTGCATGTTATCGAAAGGAACATCGACCGGAACACAGTCGCAGGGGGTGTAGTACTTCCTTTGACTTTGACTGACGGGTTGCAGGTTCACATCCTAAGTTCTGCTGCTGTGCCCTTGAATCAGGAACTAAAAACCCCCCAGCTGTTTGAGCGGGGGAATAGCTGGAATTTGCTGCAGAAGGTCAGCAAAATGCAAGTGGGAAAAGATGAGCAAAACTTCACACAGCAGCTTAGTTTATAGAAGTTGAAGAAAGGTGAGAATGAAGGAAAGGTTAGTGTCATGTAGGAAACGTTAGCAATGTGGTCACCACCAGCACAGCAGGTCTGCTGGACTCCTGAGGAAGGTGCTCAACCTGAACCAAATTGAAGAAAATAGTCATCTCTGCAAACAGTTAAATATAACAATGCAAATGGGAGCTTCTTTTTTTGCTGTTATAATAGATGGGGGAAAACCGACAGCCGGAATTCTCTGCGATCGGGTTTTTACCAGATTAGTTCCAGTTCGAGTCTTAATTACAATCTGCTTGCAACTTCATTACAATAATAGCTTCTATTCTGGGGTTTTGCTTTAAATGAGAGGCACTGTTTTCAATTAATGACTTTAAAATCCCACTAAGCTTTTTTCGGGGCTTTAGATCTTTTTCAAGCAGCTTGCAATGCTGTGGTTTCAACCTTTAGCTAGATCATTTCTTTCCTCTGACAGGTCAGGCCTCCATGCCCACATTTGTCAACCTTCGACAAAGCACACAATTACAGCTCCTCCCCAAAAATATTCACTTCCTGCCCTAGAAAATACTTAAGAGCCATACTAATGTGTAAATGCTACTGTAATACAGCAATAATGCTCCTTATTCTGCTGTAAACAGCTGAATGTAGAGAGCAGGGATGATAAATACTGGCTGGTCTCAGTGGTCCACAGGTGCACTGTTGTTGGACTGTATGTTGGCAAATAAATATGCAAATATGAATAATGTCTTGGTGAGAAGCCTTTGCTTTGTTTATTTCATTCATGCTAATTCGCCTATTGCTTATACCTTCAGCCCTACGCAGGTATACATCCCCTTATTATACATTCCGTGTGTCCTTGTAAATTCCCTGCTGCTTTGCTTGCTAAATGAAAGAATGAATTGTAAATTATTATTGTTATGACCGCCTTCAATATATCTATCAATATGATGCCTCAAGGAAATGAATATTGAAAAGTTCAGACTCAGTTGCTAAACACCAGTAAAGTCAATTAGAGAAACTGGCTGTATAGTATAAATCCACCCATATTACAGGAAAGCCCTGTGGTTGTCTGCTTATGTCCCCGGAAAAGACCCACTGTCCCACCGTTTAGAAAGGTGCCAAAACTGAGCTGCTCTAGGAAAATATAAAATTGGAAAGTACAGAGTTAAAAAAATAAGCCACATCGGATAAAGACATCAGCTAAGCACCATGAGAAAATATTAACGTGTGGTGTAACAGCATGGAAGAGCTGTTACTACTGACCGTTTAGGCCTGTCAGTAACTGACACAGGAACTAGTCTGTGCTTTTTTAAGAGTCTCAGCAAAAGGTGCAGTGATTTGTTTTTTGGCTGCTGTAGGGCCTCATTAAGCCTCCGACTGGTTCCTCAATCCTCCACTTGTTCTGCACCTGCCTTCCAGGAGACCCCTGCAGCAGTGAGCCGCTCTGTCAGCATCCAACGCCAACTGAGAAGCACCAGTGCTCCCATGTTCAACCACTAGCAGCCCCTGTCTCTCCGGGCAACCCAAACGGCCACATGACAGATATACGAGTGTTTGGCTTCACTTCTACTAGTGATTTGTGAAAATGTTCCTAAGCACCTTGTTTAACATCTGCGTTTGCATGGCAGTCTGATTTTTTATCAGATTATTACTTGCAGCTGCACAACAAACACATACAGTCAAAAGTTTGAGTACACCTACCTGAAGACTGGTGTAGAACTGTACTGTACTGTATATTCCAAAATGGTCACAAAGAGTAAACATATACAGCCACTGCCTTGTTGGTCCCATAAAGTTTATGAAAAAATAATTATATGCTGCCACCAGTAGACCTCACAGGAGGAAGGCAGTTAGGGGACAAAGTGCAGATGCCAGCGGAGCTCTGGCCCTAACACTGTCTGAACCTAACATTAAACGTTATCAGTTTTTTAAAAAAGTTTCCAGAAATCATAGTCAAATGTTGGACTGATCCTACATTAGTAACTCTTTGGACAGCCTGTATACAGACTCTTACTTTATATGTGCAGCTCAGCACATAGCAGAGCATCTTTCAAGGTTCATCATATCCGTTTACACACTATTGTAGAGAAACACGCAGGCTATGTATTGTTTGTCCTCTCCAGGTGAGATAAAGAGGCCTTTTTTAAAGCAAACGTCAAGCCGTCGGCATAAACAAGTATTTCAGCTTTTGCAGCTCGGCAGTTTTCAGGCAGAAATACAATCCCCAGCCTGAGTTGCTTACGTTTTCTCGCTGCTCTTTGTTTTTTACTTTGCAGCTCCAGTGCGATGATGACATGAGCTGTTAATTAAGGAGGCCTTTCTTCAGGAAGCTGCTCACCCCAGCGGCTCAGATGGGTTCTGAAGCCCCGCACCCCGCAGCACTCAATTATTTTAAAATAAGGAAGTCTGCATCTTTGCAGCATAAACAGAACACTGGTACGAACGTATTTTCCACACGTTTTCTGTAGTCGCTAAATTCTTATCAGTGTGAGTAAATCTGAGTAAAATTGGCACCAGTCCATACTGTAAAGATTGAGATGATTTTTAACTGGTATTTAAGTGACACCTTTAAGTGACACTGGATACACTGCACTCCCCAGTGTCACTCACCCATCTATATACTGCAGTATAACACACTGGCACACACACATTCTGGCAGTTTAGCATCACCAGTTGTTCTAAAAGATGTCTTTGAACTATAGGAGGAAACCAGAGCACCTGTAGGAAACCCACATGAACACAGGGATCAAACCCACATCCACTACCTGCTGTTTTCCTCAACACGTCCCAAGGGCTGCAGGTTTGTCTGCTGTCCCCCTCACACTTCAGAACCTGCCAGCAGTTAAATTAACAGCAAGGAAGCTCTGCCAAACTCCCATTAAACTGTGTTCTCTCTGTCACATCCTGGCTGTCTGCTCCAGTACATCTGACAGTGAACCAAAAATGGTACCAATAGATCCATTATTAATGTGTGATAAATGGATCATAACACATATATCACTCTCAGCCCCTTGATGGCACATCTACAGTATATCTCACTCCAGCTATTACATTAATGGCTTAAACACTGAATGAACAGATAAATAATATAAAAACTTTTTCTCAGTCTACCTTCACATCTCCATTGTCAACACGGTCACCTGTCTCTACTATATTTCTGCACTGTGTCGGCAATGGCACTGTACAAACAATGAAATGGAGCCTGAATGGGATTATCTGAATAACCTAAGTCAGTGGGTATCTCACATCCATCTACAAGCAGGTTGTCCCAGCTCTCAACAGAGCGCTACTCTCCATCCACCCTATTCAGCACCATGTTGACAACTAAAGTGCACCTTGGAGTAGAAGTATCTGATGCAAAATGAGAGACAGGATTACACATAGTGTGAAGCGTTTGCCCACTTTTACAGCAGCTGATGGTTGTGATGTCCACCTTCAGACACTACAACTGAGACCACCCAGCATTACACAGAAGAGACTCCGACAATGCAAACTGCACCACTTTAGACCAATATACACTTTCTGCCCCAGTTGACTCTGATGCCCTTCGGCACATCGGCATCTCTAGATCCCAGTGTGTCAGATTTTTCACTCTTCTTTACTATATTCCACACTCAACCCCCCAGTGCTGTCAGCACTATCTTCCCACCTTCTGCAGGGTCTGACCTGTCCCAGCTAATGGTCCACTCCGGCTCACAGAGCCACGTCTCTAGCCTGCCTCTCTTCCTTCATGTCATACATTGCATCCATACACACCGACAGATACTGCTGCTCTGCAGGCCCAGCCAACATTGCACAACCCCCATACAACATCTAGACTCTCTGCTCTTACAGGGTGTCAACTTGCGGTGCCCCACCATGATCAAGATATTGCTACTTGTATTTAAACTCACTATCTGAGCTGCCAAGACAAACATCTTCAAAAAAATCATTTGCAATAACACCATTGTCAAAGTAGCAGATCTGCAGACTTCTATACACTGCTGCTTTGGCTGTTTTGAAGAAGCGTGTCTTGGGTGTTAGACTCATAACAACTACCACTGTTGTAACCCTGAATTTAGCGCTTCATTACACTGATGGCACCTTTCATGAAAAACTGTTCTCTGTATGTCTTTCTGAATAAAGGCATGAGCTAAGGAGAGATATGATTTCAGTGGTGTTAACAGTACTAATAACAGTGAGGAGCTGCTAACAAAAGCTTCACTTAGCCTTTGCTGTTCTGTAGCCGTGGTTACTTCTGACTGCTTGTCAGACTGACTGTCAGAATGCAGGAGTCTGCTGGGAGGCACTGCGAGATGGTTCTGTTCTCTTCTCTTCTCCACATGACCTTTTGCCACCGACTTGTCTTCCACTGCATGTGATCTGTGAGGGAAATAAGCAGTGCATGCTTAAGGGGAAGGATGACTGCCAACTGCAGCACATGGGTCCACTGCTGGAGGGCGGCAACTGCCGCACAGGTTATAGTAACAACCGGTCATGGCCCGGGATTTCCTCACATGCTCAGACATCAGGGGGCAGGAGGAGGTCAGAGGTTTCAGGTAATTGGACTGGTGATGCTGCTGCTGCCTAGTAGCTGCATGATGGAATCAGACTTCCTTTCCAGGCCACCATTTTATATTGTCATACTGAGAATTGCCTTCTCCTCTGGTCTCTGCTGTGTGACTTCTGTTCACCAGCTGCCTTTGGGTCTCCCACATCCTTCAAGGTGCCTCCAGTGTGAACCGTTCAGATTCCCATTCGATTTTTACTGCACAAAAAAAACGCTTTGGAAGGTCAGCTATCTCCTACGACATGATGCACTTTCAGCTTTCCTAGGAACATTTCCAGCCATCTTCAGAAGTAATTTAAGCAGAAAATTTCTGCTGCTCAGATGAAAGCCACTGTGACCTTCTCAGTGGACAACATGATAAGCATTTGTTGAATTTTAACCCTAAAAGTTGTTCTTCACCTGGTGTTTTGTGGTACAGCACTGTCAGGAGGCCAGGCCAGAGAATCATTCCACCTTTGAGCTTTAACACTGATTCTTACATTTGGTAGAAGTGTTGGGGTGTTTAGCCCTAGATGTTGGATGTAAGAAGTGGAGATGCTGTTTAAGGTGCCACCTTCCTTTGATAAACTCCATGAAGTCTTGTGGTCATTCAGTGGTATGGCCTTTGCACACAGATCCTCAATCGAGATGCTGACTTTGCACAATTTCGCCACAGTTCTCACATTGACTCCTCAGACGGATGTGAATGTATGCTTTACAACGCAAACCAGATGAGACAGAACAGCAAATATGGTGCATCAGTAGACTGTCCATCAGACTGCATCGCTACCAAATACACCAATACGACATGGATGCACAAAAAGAAGAAATTGCAGATGACTCCCTTCCAGAAATAGAGCCTAACCACACTTGTGGCCTCAGAGGTATCAGCTGAAGCTCCAGAGATGGAGATGCAGGCTGTATCACAGAAGATCATACAGGTGGTGTCAGAACATCATTGTATGTTGCTTTAGATCACTGTTGTCTCCTTTCTTCTCGCTCCTTTGTTATTCATAAAACAGACCGTTTTCCTGTTTATTTGTTATTATTATAAGGATAACTAATCCATTTTGTATGAAGTTGTGTAGTTTTTCCAGCTCCATTTATACAATGTACTGCATTAATGAGCTTTTATAGCGGGGGTTGCATTAAATTCCATTTAATGGGACACGTCTAGAGCCTTAGTCCAGGTTTTACTGTATTAAAGTTTTAAACGTCTGTGACAAGAACTACTCTTTTAATATACACATTTAATGCAGATACTGTAACCACAACAGCAAAGCTGTATGTACTGCAGTTTCTTTTGAGACGCTGTACCTCCCTTGAAGCTGGGCATGGCAGTCCTGCAAAGATCCCTACGATTCTGGGTCCAATGTTCTCGGGGAGTTTATTTGATCTGAAAGGAGGCTCTCTAGGGTGTTCCTTTTCTTCAAGATTCAAGATGGAAACCAAAATCTCAAGAAGAGGTAAAAAAGATCCTTTGCATAACTCCAGTCTTCCCTTCCCAGAGGGATAATATTCACAGTTAAAATGCATTCTGGCTGCCTGTGTCTGTCTCTCAGTGGGAAGCAGTAAGATCGTGTGGTGCATCTATGTCAGGGTTCCCTATGTGGAGGTGGACAGGGGTCCTTAGGAAGTCTCAGCAGGGGCCCCGTCATGCTATCGTCCCCCCATCATGTCTTACTGAGTACAACCTTGTAGAGCAAAATAGACAGCAATCTTACAGAACCACCAGTACACCTACAAACAGGCACCAGGCCTTCAACGTGTCACAATTCACGACCTGACGTCTTTTCAGGTGTGATCAGGACACATCATAATCAACGCAAAGACAGAAACTCTCCTCAGTTCTTCTTATAATCTTCTTTGGAGACAGAAAGTTCATAAAGCATTCCAAGACGTGTCACCTGCAGGGTCGCAGAATGCCCAAGTTTGGACCCCACAGGGAGCAGCGCTAGATTATGCAGTATTAAAAAGCTGCCAGGAAATGCAAATGAAGAGGTCAGATTAGCATATAAAAGTTCCACCTTTTCTTAATAAACATGAACCGGTGAAGGCATGTTCAGTAATCCCACAAGACTTCCTGAACCAACCAGAGGGTAGTAGGATGAGCAGAAAGTCCACAAAGTGATCGCTCCTCTGTCAATTAGCATGCAAAGCCAGGTTTGCCTCTCCCAATATTAACCAAACTTAATTGGATTTTCTGTCCGAGAAAGCAAACCTTTTGAGAAGCGTCTTAAATAACACAATTAATTGTAAGGTTCATTAAGCATTGATGCAACCCCAGAGGTGGGAGAAGCGGGAACAATTAAAGGAGTCGTAAATCTTTTCCAAAGGGCCCGGAGACAGGAGGCTGAAATGAGACATGATGATGATGATGATGATGGTCACCACCCGTGGTGACATGGAGCACTGCCACACCTCCATACCACAATGTAACTGTGTGAAGCAAGTAAAATGACAAGTTTCTTACAGGCATGTTGAAAAACTAAATCACTGCACTTCACTCAACTTCACCTTCACAATCAATATTCAACTGCTTTCCCAACAATTTGAGCTTGACTGCTGGGGACGACACCAAGAAAACAACAATTCCAGGACATTTTCCTGATTGATCTGTCCAGAGACATTTCTCTTCATCAAACACACTGGTTTTCTCCAGCACAACAAGCCTGAATGTTTGCACTGCAGTGCTTAAAGGGGTGGTTTGTTTTGATGCATGCACTGTTTTGTCAAGTTCTTCTCACACACCCACGGCTAATTATTTTACCGAAAAGCTTCCGAAAACTTCCACTGTCAACCAGCACCTTTTTTTCCTCTTTATCAGCTCAGTAATGCAGGCACAGTCCTATTCCCCAGTGGCTGAATCCCAGTGGTGCATTATTACAGGCGGAAAAAAATTAAGCTTTAACCCATCAACTTCTCAGGGCTGATGTTAGATGTTAATAGCAGACTGGAACTCAGTAGAGCTGTTCGCACTACTATCTGATTCTGGTTGCAAAAAGAGGTCTGTGCACCTGAAAGGCAGTAACACCTCCTGAAG
This sequence comes from Arapaima gigas, assembly GCA_900497675.1. Classification (NCBI taxonomy): domain Eukaryota; kingdom Metazoa; phylum Chordata; class Actinopteri; order Osteoglossiformes; family Osteoglossidae; genus Arapaima; species Arapaima gigas. Next base: position 484,331 of record UFQX01000091.1, on the reverse strand, counting down.
GAAACCACATCCACACATCGCAGAGGCGGCAATTTGCAAAGTACTTGAAACTGAGTTGGAAGACTAAACAAGGAGGAACTGGGGGGGTACCCGTCTCTGCACCAGCTGTAGAAGCACTTTTAATTTACACCAATATGGTAGAGTAAGGTAATGATAAAAATAGATAAATGAACACCAAACTTTAAAAGGAAAGGAAAAAACCCCAAAGAAATGAGTCTCTCATTAAGTTTCTGTTTCAGGAGGTAGATAAAAGACACCATTGCAAGCAAACTGTCCGAAAAAGGAAAAAGTTTCCTCTCTCATGGCTTAAATTTTCATTATTTACTCAAATTTCTCTCACACAGAGAGAAGACACAGCTCCCGGGTGCCTCATGCTGCTTCCCCTTCCAGTTGGCATTCTGCCTTCTCCTTCCCCAACAATTCCCAAGAATTTACTCCTGGATCCTTTGCTTGCTTCTTCAATTCTGTTCTGCCAGATGATACTGAGGGAAGAATCCACAAAACGGAGGCTTTGGGCGTAGACCCGTCAGCCTCCGTGTTCCACATTCAGCAATGTTTCAGCACTTTGGCCAAGAATGGGAAACGTGGCTGGCACAGCCATCACCATCTGTCTGACTTCTGCCTTTCAGTCAGAAGACGTTATTTAAAAAGCTACATGAAGATTTAGTCTTAAAAAAACTGGTATAAATACACAATAGTAGAAAAAAGACATTAATACAGGCATCCCCCTAGATATGAGTGTAATGCATTCCTGGAAATCGGCTTGTAAGACAGAATTACTAAAACAGCACAAACTCTGAAAATTCTTCCACGTTGCTCCTAAAAGTGTAAAATAAGCTTCGTATTTGGTCGTGACGCAGGAAAATGTGAAATAGTTTCATTTGTATACATGAAAATCCAGAAGTCAAAGTGCAGAGAAAGTGCAACAGAGAAACAAGCACTGCACTAGAACCTGACGCAAAACATCACCACACAAACATCAGGATTGTTTTCGAGGCTTTCATGGGTAGACTTGCAGAAAAACAAAGACCTCAATCTCAGATGGTCATCTGAATCCAAAATTGATTTATTTTGTAGGTCCAAATGATATGGAAACGTACAGTAGACAGTTGACTTTGATCACTATGAAGGACCATCAAGTACACGTATTCCTCACCTCACCCATGTACCTTTTTCCAACTGCAGAATGAAGACCTTCTCAAATAAGAAGAAAAGAGCTCTTAGCAGAAGTACACATTTAAAGGACCAGCAGCTGATATGTGCAGAAGTTTCATGGCTTCCACACAGGAATCCATTTAGTACAGAAAACAGTCAGTTAGTGACACATCAGAATGACGTGACAGAAGGAGCAGGTAAAATGACAGTGGGCTCTAATAATAGGGATCTGACAAAGCAAGAGGCTCAATAAGAGAGTCAGGTCCTTCTACTGATAGACACAAACCCAAAGAGGTCCTTCATGGCACAGCAAGAGAGCTTTAATCCATAAGTTGCAGGTGTGAGGCTGCCTCATTACAGCCTTGAGAAAGACCAAAATTGGCGCCAAGTCTATTTTTAGGAGGATTATTCCTCAAAATGATCTCTCTGCGGACAGGGGAGGGAAAATTAATATAAAGAAAGACATCTCACAGTGACAATTGGTGACAGCACCAAGGGCCCCTAGGGTCCTTCCAGCTCCTGTGTGCTGTCAGAGGATCTGGGCTTTCTACACTCCCGCCAGAGAGACACACACTCCATTTCACACATCCAAGGGTGTCCAATTCTGACTCTCCCTCGCGGGTCACCACCTCAGCACAGCGTGTTGTTTTTGCTTTTTGTCAATTCCAATCCAGCTCCTGCACCCCAGTCCCCACCCCTCCCAATATCTACTGAAGTTACCCTGAAATGTGCAGGGAGAGTAGTCCGATCAGGGGCTGAGATATTACCCATAACCTGGACACATTAATCCTAACCTGGAGACACAAATCCTAACCCTTGTAGCCAGAAAGGAAGAGGCCCAGGGTGTAAGAGAGGAACAAACAGTCTCTTCAGTGCTGGAGGGCTAGGAGTGGGCTGGGGGTCGAGGGAGAACTGATATTGCCCTCACCTTGCACTCAATAAGCAGGATGACTTGATGAGCAGTAATTGTAGAGACATCCCCCGCATCCCTGTCTGTCTGCAGTAGCTGCCAATCGATGTACCAAGCCGAAGACAATATGAAGCAATCAGAGCTGGTGCACTGACCGTGGATTATTTTTCTTGTTTTTGTTCCGTTCCCTGAACCCAGCCACTGTTTTTTATTCCCAGCTAGGCTTGGCTCCAATAACCAGGCACTTAACCTGGAGACTCCAGCGGAGCGGCTTTCAGCTGAACCTCAGCAGCTCACATTCATGCAACACAATGACATTCTGACCTCGCTTTACATTATCGTGTGTAAAATTTGATTGTTTCTAGGCTTCACGAGACACCAACAAAAACCTTCGCTCAGTCACAGCCAAGGTTCAGAGGTGTGCTTCTGTAAGGGGGTTTGGTTCAAAATATTTTAATGGAAACACACAACCAAGATGAGTTGTGCACTGGGGGTGCGGCTTTATAGTGAGATTTAAAAATCTGTTTAGTTTAGCAGCTGCTCTGAACTTTGGCTCAGAATGAAAGCAAACCTGACAATCGTCACCAGACTGTACAGGGCATTTTACAAACCCCCAAATCTATTAACATACAGCAACCATAAGCCAGGAAGCTCTGCTTTACAGCTCTGCTCCACCAAGACACAGTGCTTATTTATTCATTTATCCTACACTTTTCTCCAAAGCATTTATACAGCTCAGTAGTTTTTACTGGAACAATTCAGGATAAGCACTTTGCTGAAAGGTTCTAGGGCAAGAGGTGGGATTCAAACCCAGGTCTTGCAGGCAAAAGCTCTGCCTGCTACGCCATATGTACAGTCATCCCTTGGTATCTAACTCGTCCCACAAAACATGTTGGATACTGAATTTTTCCTGGTGTCAGGTGTCTATTTCCCACTATTTTAACTGGGCGAAAATTTACAAATAATGTGCTCCCAGCCCATCGGAAACATCTATATAACTATGAACCCATGAGTTGAGCCTGATAAACACTGTAAACAGCAGTTACCTCATTAGAAAACACTTGCTGTGGTCACAAATGTGGTGTTTATACTGCAGTGCAGTGTGTACAGTACAGGACATCTCCAATATTAGTGGTGCCACCGGCGTTTAAATAAATAGGTTTATTTTTTAAAAATGAAATGCACAGTAAATGTGGGGAGGCAGCACAAATATGTCGAGACAAAGAAAGAGGCGAAAGTGCTGATAACACTTGTGCAGCCCATCTGGCTTCTGGTGTATTCCTAACACAGTAGAATTTACATATGGCATTACACAGGATTATTTTATTACACCACACTGTATGCTAGTGTTCAGTAGTTATTTGTTCATTTTTTATTTTTATTTGTCTTTTGATTTTTTAATTAGGGATAAGCTTCAGATAAAAATTCATCGTAGCAAAAGTTTCCATTTAGATACCAACATATAGGTCTTAATTTTCAAGAGCCATTATAGCAAAAATTTGGATATTTAAAAGTTCAGATATTGATGGATCACTGTACTGTTCATCTAAAGCAGCTGGAGGAAGACAACCTTGTACAGGTGGTGACATCTGCAGTTTAACACCTTCCATATTATCAGAGCTGTGTCTTACCTACATAGTCCCACGGTCCTCCACACGCGTGCAGAAGCCATGTTGCACATGCCTGGTTACAGCTAGTGTGCCAGTGCCAGTCTGATTTTTGTTAGAGGCACACATCCACTGACTATTAGTCATCACACACACACACACACACACACACACACGCACACTCACCTCCATCATGGCACAATAATGGGGAAGGTGCGGCAACAGGATGAGTGTTTAAATGTGATCTTGGGATCTTGGTTATCTTATATATCACATATGTGTTCATATACATGTACCAGTTTATTTGTATATACATCTGCAGCAGCAAATCTGGATATGGATGATCTTACTTTTTGGCTCTAGATAGATAAAAATGGACTCTAATGCTATGGCCACTTGAGAACACCAAGGAGTAGGGCACCCGTGATACTTGAACCCCTGCAGGTTTATTCTTCTCCTCTTCCTGATGTTGGGGTTTATTGTTCTCCTCTCCTCAGTTGCCAGCTCACTTATTTGACTCAATAGCAGATAATCTATGTAGCGTCATTTCCTCCCTGTCGTTCATCCCTTCATCTCCTGCATGTTCGTTCAGTGCTCTGTGTCGTTCGTTGAAAATATGTAAATAAACTGAACTGAACTGTTTTAAATTCTGTATAAATATATAAACCCACCAGCGTCAGGAACAGCTTTCTACCACAAGCTGTCAGGCTGCCGAACTCTGTCATCTCCAGTCCGATCTCTACGACCACCACTGACCATCATCACCGACTGTTTGTAAATCCGCAACATATTTATATTATGTTGCATTGCATACATATTTATACATTTATATTTACTTATCTTTTATATTCTTAATTTTTATATTTATTTATCTTTAACCTATGTATATTTATCTTATATTTTGATTTATTTCTCTAAATCTTCTTTCTCCCTATTCTGTTCACTGTCGACCCAGGAAATTTAATTTCACTTTCCCGTGTGCACCTGCTGTATGAGCATGTATGACGAAAAAACAACTCTTGACTCGTCATATTTATGCATTTGTATATCCATTTACTTAGCGGACAGTTTTCACTTTCCAGTGAAAAGGGGGGAAACAACCTTGCTCAGGAGTGCTACAGCAGGTTGTGGGATTAGAACCTGGGTCCTCAAGTGCAAGGCAGCAGTTCTGACCATCATGCCACCCACTGTCCATATACATGCAGCTGTTAATATAGGGCTTCTTTGGTTAAGCTAAGGTTGAGGTTACTAATAATACCAGCTTAATAACAGAGGGAAAAAAAATATGCTTTAAATATCACCAAGCTGTGAGCCTCTCCGTTGTTATCAGGTCTCGCCACCGAAAATGGGAGGACACGTCAGCACAGAGCGCAGGGTTGCCAGGATGGCGACTCCCTACCAGTAAACAGCACCCTCCAGGGCCCCCTGCTCCATGTTTGTATACAGCCCCGGTCTACGAGGGGCTGATGGGGGTGGGTTTTGAAGGGACACCTCAGGATGGGGGACTGTAGAGGTAAGGGGTCCAGATGCGACATCCTTAGCAAATGTTGGCTGTCAGCTGAGCTACAGACGTGGGTGCTGGGGTCCCTGGGGGGTCATCAGCTCCAGCACAGTGGTACCACTAGGCCACAGAGAAGTTATGGGTTCCCACTGCAAACATCCAGAGGACCCCAAGGAGCTGGACTGGCAGTTAGAGTTGCCACATTCACTTAACAAACCTGCTGTCAGGAAGCTGGAGGGAGAAGCCATCAGAGCAGCAGATGGAGGTAAAGATGACAGAGAGGTTATGAGAGTCTGTGACACCCCAGGGGTTCTGGTTGACTAAGTTAAAATATCTTGTAAAAATAGGCAGTTAACACACGCTGCACTGCCTCCATAATATTAATGTGTGAAGACAACATTTCAGGCCTGCTTTGGATCTTTCTGGTCTTATTTTTTAATAGAAGAGATGGAATCTGCAACCTTGGCGCTGGACAAGGAATTTAACTTCCAACAGACCAGAGCTTAGACATGATAGTTGTACAGACCTTTTGTTGTGTGACATTGCCACATGCCCAGGAGGGTGGGCAGCCACTGGTACTGCAACTCTGGGACATTTATTTCTCTCCCCTGCTTTGCAGTTAGGAGTTTTTTGTTTTCTACTCCTCAACTGCCAGCTGTCACCATGGTAAACCAACTGTAACAGCTGCTTTGCTACAAGAGTGACTATCATGAAAAATGTACCTACAAATCTTACTTTTTTGTCACACACAGTCACACACTATAGACAATTTAGGGTAACAAGTTATCTTGAAATACATCTGTTGGACTGTGAGAGGAAGCCAGAACATTCAAAGGAGATCCACTGATGTAAACTCTATGCAGAATAACATGGATTCCAACCTGCCCTGGAATAGCGGGGGTGCTGAGGTGGAAGTGTTACCTGCTGCACGAGTGTGACGGCAGAGCGGAGCCCATCCCAGAATCCCTCAGTGCTGGGCCATGAAACTACCCCCAAAAGGGACACCATGGCAGTATAGCCCCCATATTGTAGAACCTAGTTTTAAAAATAATCTAGCTATGCTGTTCCAGAGCTTCATTTCACCAGCATGTCATGCACAGTACAGAGATACCAGGCATACAGCCCCATCCATGATGTTGCATATTTTCCCCAACAGCAGAAGAAACAATTCTTATTAATAAAAATTAAAATTCTGTCTCATTGCATTCAGGAAAGTTTTGCCTCCCGAAGCATCCCTCATAACGGGGCATTAGTAATTCATGGTTGACCTTTCCAATGAATAAATCATACAGACCATTGTCCAGCAGGAAGGAAACAGACCCTCGGCAGCGTCCTTCAATTTACACATTCGGAAGGAACAGGCTAGAAACTAATTAAAACCCAATTTTCACCCATCTCCCCCCGTGTGGCCTGTTGGGACCCCCTTAATCCCACTGAATTGGGCGAGGGGAGGTCTGGCATTCTCAAAGACCCCGTGAGCCAAAGCAATGCCACGGTCCTTTTCTCCCAGGCTCCAAAGTCATTAAATGACTCTAAATGACCAGACAACTAGGCCCCCATAATCTCTTGCAGTTTGTCAGGTTCTTCACTTTTTCATTTTAATTAAGGGGGCATTTGATGTAGACTGGGACAGATTCTGTGCTCCTTCTAATGCTACCCATCCAATGAGAGATCCTAGTATTCAGTGCCCGGCCTTCAGTTTGCCCTTTACACCCAGGCCTGTGAAATCCTGTCATTTTAACTAGCTGTGTCAATTTGTCTGCCAAGGGAGTCTCCCACATCCCACATTGTTTTAGCTCTGCTGCACGGTTATAGGGCCACAGGGTCCTGTTAGATATCAACAGATTTTTTTCACCCCTTCCACCATGAGACAGGAGTGGCACACAGTTACATTCCTGTGATGGAGCAGTTGCTCTGCACATACAAACATGACCTTTTATGTAAGAATATGTATAAGAGGTTGTCAAAAAATGCATAATGCTATTATGAAACAAAATACTTAAGGAGTCATAACCAGGTGTATGTTCCCCGTGTTTACATTCTCCCAGTGCAATGTTTCGTTTTTATTATTATTTCAGAAACTTGGTTTCAACCTTTTTAGTGTAAACATGTACAAAAAAATTAGCATTTATGTTCCAAATGCTTCATGCATTTTCCCATCAACTTTCTGAAAATTGTCGTAATGCCCAAGACAGAGAAGTTTTGACTAGCGTGTTGAGGGCAAATGAGGGGGGGTCAGCTGCGGCTTTGTGTCTAGTCAGCAAATGGGAGGTGCAGCAACTGCCTCTCATTTGGGGAATATGTCTTGTAAAGAAACTGTCTCATCACCTGACATGCTGTTACCCTCAACTGACTCCACCTGCCATGATGACCACCAGCACTGTCTCCTCCACCTCCCTCCACCCTCTACTGCACACATCAACTTCTCTCTTCATCTGGTGGTTACAGACATTACAGTTCCTCACTATTTCACACTAATCACACTATTTTAAACTGTTATCTGCACTTTTTTTTACAAATGTCAATTGCTAAATGTCCACTGATGTTGAAGGAGAGAGTAAGAGAGAGATGGTTCATGTTGCCCCTTGTGGTCCTGCCCCTCCCGTTCCAACTGTTCATGTGTGGGGAAGAAGGGTGAACATGACAAGTAGATGTAAACAATATCAGTAAGAGAGGCTGGCAATGAGCTGATGTAAGGGCTGTGTGTGGTGTAGTGACAGATACACAGTTTGTTGGTGCAGGAAAGCTGCCAGGTCCTCCTTGTGGCAACTAATGCTCATGAATAACCAACACTGTACACCTCTTGTAACCTTTTCCTGAGGAACTGCGCACAGAATCAGTCTCCTGTTCTTTCAGGAGAGTAGACAGAACCTGGAAACCTCTCTATCACTGGATAAAAGGTCATGAGTGGAGGAGATGATTGAAAGAGCAGAGAGTCCTTCTTCCCAGGCAGAGAGGACATGATGACCTCTTCTGGCCATCTCCTCTTAGCAGGATTTGCTTAACCGCAAGTCACGTCTGTAGAGAATCCCCCAAAACAAAGTGACCAACACTGTAAGAAAGTGTGGACTTAATTCAGGCAGGTCCTGCACCGTGTACTGAACACTCAATTTACACCCACTTCACTGTTTGTTCTCCAGTTTATACTTTAAATCCCATTGTGCTGCCCATATGACTCCTGTTTCTTCAACGAGTACAAAAATAATCATAGACAGAAAACAGACACGTGTGGGTCACTGGCAAGAAAGGCAGACACTAATTTTTCAGCTTTTATGAAAACTACAATTAGATTATTATACATGTGAAGTATTAAAAGAGCAGCTTCTATTTGAGTGAATACAGGGCATTTCTGTATATTTACATTCTTACCACATGATCTTGCCCCCAGTTACCTCACCACCCTCACATCTCACCAGGTGCTAAGGCAGAGCAGATTCTCCACCAACCTCATTTCTTGCCTCTCACCCTCAAAAGACATTGAATGGTCCCCACCTGTGCAATTCTATCCGGTTCTGGTGCCACTCATAGTTCACAATGGTCTCTGATGCCACACCGATGTCCTGATGCCACACACCTCCACACATTGCTGCTCGAGGTACCTTCCATCGTGTTGCTGGTCCACTGTGTTGTTTGTTGTTCTGTGTCAGTTCGCAGTAAAATGTCAGTGAGAGGAAAGCGGAACAGGAGAAAGATCTGTGTGTGTCTGTGTACAGCAATAACCTTCAAAAGCACAGCAAAACATTGCAGCTGTTTAGTGAGACCTTAAGATGGACTGTTAAATTATGTTTGGTATATAAATATATTCTACTATCTAAGTTGGGTGTTATGTGTCGGACACCATACTGACACACCCCATTACCTCACCTCTCACCATAAATTTTTTAGATGGACATAGATGAAATAACAAGGTAAGACTGTACTTTTCACCCATTTACTTAGCTGACATCTTCCTCCAAAACAACCTAGGATGTTAAGCTACTTACAACAATTTCAGCATTTATATAGCTACATAATGGAGAAATGTACAGAGGAGAAAGATGCTGTGAGCAGAAAGGTGATTACGAAAGGCTGCTCTCTCGTCTCTTATAAAAGCACGGTGATCCCAGGGCTTCAGAGTTCACAGAAAAGCCAGGGAGATGTGTGGAAAAAATTTCCAAACAGAAGATCTGAAATGAGTGTCATGAGCACAGAAAATGTGATGACTTAAGAGTAAAGAAAGTAATTTCAGAGATCACAGGTCTGAGAGGAAGAAGATTAAACATTTGGTTACTGGTTACTAATACTTTTGTGTAAAAAAAAAAAAAGCGATCGTCGCATCTTCAGGCTTCTCGATTACAGCGGCAGGCGGTATGTGGGATTAAAAACCAAACTACCACGAAAGGAGGGTCAGTGTAGACTTATTTCTGCATATTCATTCTTCTTCACCTCTGCAAACATCTGCTAGTTAAAACTAGAACTTGGCTGTAAGCAGCAGAGATGCATGAACACTGTAAGAAACACTCGTCCCTCACCAACGGTTCGACTACAGACTGAGTGTGTGTATAATGTTCACATCTTACTTGCATGTTACTTACCCATCAGCATCATTTACTTTGAGGTCCCGCAAAAAACTTGGTTTGGTTAGAATATTCAATGTATTTTAGAATAAGGTTGGACTGTGACATAAGAATAAACAGTATTGATACATAAATAAGCAAAAACATCCTGTTATACTTGTTATATTGAGGTTGGGGTTTACTTGGTTCAGATCTGTACTATTTTGAACATCCTTTTAGTGTAAAGTGGTTTAGTCCTGAAGGCGGAAAAGAGGCTATTTAAAGGGTTTCTTTGCTGTTTTACAAGAGGGTTATTTAGATGCCTGCTGGTGGTATTTGTAGATTACACATGTGAAGCATGGAGTCTTGGGAAGCATTATATATAGTATCGCTTCCTTTTTCCTCAGTTTGGCAGTTTAATAAGTAGCTTTTGCGCTCAAAGAGTTGTTGCAACTTAGTGACGGTTCACGGAAAAACCCTGGAAGATGCATGTTACTCCCTCACTGAGACGCGAGTTGTGACAAACACACGCAATCCATTTAATAAACTGCCGATTTTAACCTTCCAAATTATATTTGCTTGAAATGTTTATCAAGATGAACTCGATTGAAAAATTGCTACCAAGAAGAAAGTCACATTCAGTAAGATGAGACTGAATGTATATTGACCTTGTTGGCCTCTTTGTCTGAGATACTTCTTCCCTGTTATTCTGAGTGATTCGCTGCAGTACAGTGATGGACGTGGCTTTGAAAGATGAGCTGCTGTTTTGGAAAGTTTTACCTTGGGCTCATTGTAATCAAACTAAATCCTTCCCTTCAGTGGCTGCATTCCCAAACCCTAGGAAGACCTACCAGGCCAACTTATAAGTGCTCCATAGACATGTTGTGGGACCTGGGAGTCCTTTCACAGGCTGCAGGTTTTTCCTGTGGCCATACTTTTTTTGGCTAGGAGCGCTAGTCACTTGGATCCACCTGCACTCTTCTTGGGACCCAGTGGGCTAGAGGTGTCAAAGGGCTGAAAAGGGTGAGAAAAACTGAGGCAACATTATTACCCCGGAGGACCTGCCTAATTTTATTTCCTGGGCCTGCTTGCCACAGTTGGCTGCACTGAACCCAAGTCTCCACTGTAGAGCACAAGGCAAATTGAGAAATGACCCAACTGCTACAAGGGGGAATTATAAACAAAATCTCAACCGTGCAGCCCTGTGCACCCACTGCGCTAATACAACAATGTCACCTTCCTTTGTCATTTGTTATTCAACTGTCCGATTTGCATATGAATGAAATGCTATGGACGAATCGGGTCTGAAGAGCATTAATGCCACTGACCTCCAGAATACCAACAGGACTTGGCTGCCTGGCGACTCCCAGGTCTGACACACATATCGCAAAGGCTGCAAATTCCATGTCATTTCGATGGGCCCTCTTTAATGAATAAGTCCCATTCCATTCCTCTCATACTTCGCTGCCTCCAGATTGCATTTTGAATGGCTTTAGGAAATCCTCCCCCAGCACCCTGAAGAAATCTCATTCATTTGCATGTTTCTCTCAATTGCTTGGCGCAAAGGTCACTGCTATTCCAGTCCATACTAAGGACGGGGCACAAGGAACCTGGCCCACCTTGCCGAGCATGGTCTCCAGAACGCTGAACAGGCAACCCTTTTACAATTTGACCTCAACGTGTCAAGGAGAATGTTTTCATGTATGAAGCCTCACTGACCTACTCTCAGACTCAGGTCATTGTTAGTGCCCTTTCTGACTTATATTTTCTCCATATTGAGCCTGAATTATGCTTACAGTTCAGTATGATAGGATGCCACGCCACATTCTTTATCAACCTTTCAAGGATAAGTTGGTAAAAGGTTCTTCAGTTAAAACTCCGTATCAGTATTGACACCTTTTCCACTGCTGTCAACTGTCTTGTTTTCCCTGTTGGGGACTGACAGCTTGTATGTTGATTCCACAGCAAAATGAGAGGCATAGCGGCGTTGGGGGTAATAAACTGAACAACCTGTCAGGAGCACTGTGGTCTTCTTGAGGTTCCTTCATGTGCTCTGAGTGTGGAGCAAAGAACTGACTGAGCAGGCAGGTGAGAGGGTGAGGGGAATGTGCCAACTGTCAGTTTGACGTGTTCACAGGGAAAACCTCCTGTGTCACCAAAACTTGTCCTTTTCCCTCTCAGACTCTAGTTGCTCCCCCCAGACTACTAACTGGGTTCCATTGCCCCTTAGAGAGAGTCAAAAAACAACGTCAGCAAAAAAGCAAATTCAAGTTAGAGAGGGGGAAAATCTCGGGAGGTTTCCTTTCCCTTCAGCTCTGCTTTGGAGAGGGTCTCATTACCGCAACTACCAGAGAGTATGTTGGGACCACACAGGCAGAGCAGCAAACAGGCGACAATCACCATTCGATTTCATGTGGATCCAGAAGGGAGGAGCTCAACTCCACAACAATCAGGTAAGAGAGTAATATGGGTCACATGGAAAGGCCTTCGGTGATAATGATCTTGTCACTGCGTCTCAAAACACCAGTAGGAATCCTGCCGTCGTGCAAAGGTTAAACAAGATTATAAACCAGACTGATTAGGTGAAAACTCCAGGGAATTTTTTCAAAAGAATCAAATAAGCAAGATGGCATCTGCTGCAAAAAGTCACCCTACCCTTGTCATCAGAATCTGACCTTCATGTCACATGCTGGAGGACTGGAGTGGAGGAACAGCTTGTCCAGGTTTGAGCCCCATTCGAGAGGCGCGGAGAAGGTTGTCCTCCGACACAGATGGTCCCTGACTTGACAGACGTGACACTCTGTAGCCGAGGGACCACAAACCTTCTGCAGCAAAGGAGGATGATTTGAGAAATTATAAAGTAGCGTCTATTATGTGATGCCTAGTTTGCAGACTAAAATAACTGATTTGGAATGAAAAATCACATGATTCTCATTCAGGAAAGATGAGATGTTTTCATGCATTGACAAGGATATGAAGATGTCCCTCTCTGATCCATTCCAAAACCGTACAGGAGATTGGGGTGACTCCCTCAAAGAGGACAGTAGATACAGTGGGTAGCATGAGGGTAACAGGTGTCACTGTGCAGACTGAACATTTATGGTTTGAATCCCACTCCTGCAGTGCTGTATAAACAGCTATGCATATGAAATACACATAACACTGCAAGCAGGTTTGCACAAAGGTTTCAGTTAAATGACAAAAACTGTATTAGCTAGTAACATTGACAGAGATTTGGATATTGGGAGGACAGCAGGAGTGTCTCCTTCACAGGAGCCCATTACAAGACCTCGGGCTCCAATGTTCCTCTACTGCACACCCTCCATTGATAATGCCGACAACCACACAGCACCATCCTTGTTTTATTCTCTTTCTCCAGGCAACTAGCTTCCGAGACAGTTTGTTACCATGGAAACCACATCCACCACCTTGTGTTCCATGCAGGTTGTGTTACTTTGATGGTCCTCGGTCTGAGTGGTACATAGCAGGTGTGCAGCGTAACGCGTTTTTCTCTTCCTTCAAAAGCTGCCAACCCTCACTATGAGCACAAAGGAGAGGAGGGCCACTGGAGCACCTGACAACTGAGTCACACTAACAGAAGTAAACAAAGTGAAGAGTTCCTTCATAAAACTACAGAGGAAATTCCTGTCTTTTTTCATTAACAAGACACTCACTGACACCCACTGACACACTGAAATTTCATTTAACCTGTAGGTCAATACAGGGTCACCAGGGTCCAGAAACTATCCCGTTGACACAGGACAGGACACGGGCAGGTGGCACCCAGGATGGGACACTGGTCCATCGCAGCTTCTGGTGAAACTGACATTTGTTTCAGATGTTATCCTTGCTGGAAAACTCTGTGTTCTGACAGAACCATAGAAATAGAGACAAGTTCCTTTGCGGAGGAGCCGAGTTGCCTGGTGATGCAACCATCCTGACTGTACAGACTGGCCACAACACGGCGGCTCGGCTAACAGCTGCGCTTCACACACACAGCTATGCAAATGGGTTTTCCCAGGCAATTAGTCTCGCAATTCTGGCTAAATAAAGATTAATTCAATACGTGTGATGTCTGTGACATAATAACTCTTCCTTTTTCTTTACTTCTCCCATCAGCCAAACTCCACTCCTTTTTTCCCCTAATTGGCCAGTGGCCGTCTTGACCTCTCAACATCAATCCAGCGCTAAAACATGAGTACGAAGGTCAGCAAGGGCAAAGAGCAGAAATTAAACATTAAAATAAAGTGATTTAATGAAAATGCTGCTAAAATCATAAACCATAGGCAGGGAGGGAGTTTGTACCAGCAAGGCTTATTTTTATGGGCAATTGCAAATCTTCCGAATTATGCAGTTATATTTCTCATTACTCAAAAATATTCATGCATTTATATTTTTATGTATTTTTACTTACATGTGGGTATCTGCTCAAACATTACTGTAAAAACTGAGCATTTACATATGTAAAGGAACAAGTAAAACTGTCGAAATGTAATAGAGGCCTGTAACTGAAATTAATGCACACAATTTACATACTGACTCACTCAGTCTCACACACACACACACACACACACACACACACACACACACACACGCACACACCTTAGGCGTGCAGGACCAACAGAAACACTCACACTGTATCTTATCCATCTCATCCCAAGTATTTCAGCCATTATACAGGACATTCGGAACAAATTGAGATTAACTGCAGCACAATCCCAATATTGTAAAAAGCCTTGTTGAGTTTGAGACCCAGAGACGAATTATGGATTTAATGGTTGAACTACTGAGGTGGAAAGAAATGTACAGCCTACAGCAATGAATAAACACATGATAAAAACCTAACAAACACATTAGTTCCAATGCAGATACCGTCATCATTTTCCGGAACTTATATAACACTCACATCTCAAGGCTGTTCCTGCCCCGACCCCAAACATTCTGTACTGGGTACACAGTACTGTACAGTCCTGACCGCAGACTCTACCGGACCTCCTGTTGGGCCACACACTGGCTGCGCGGCATTGGAACCCCTTTACTGTTGTTTATTCTGTTTCATGCTTGAAATGTGTTTGTTTAAAAGGCAACTTCACAATAATTTACCCAGCTGAGTGTTTCTGAATGAGGTAACAGTTTCTTCTCCAAAGGTGCTACAGTAAGAGGTCGGATTCAAACCCAGGTCCTTCACTTGTAAGGTGACCCTACTGCTGTGACTCACACTTCCATTCTACCTCCTGCCTGGGACAACCCAGACCTGCGCATCATTTATGGCAGTGCCGTCCAGCCACCTGGACTCTACAGCACCGCCACAGGTAGAAAAGCGGTTAAAAGGAACAAATATGTCTAAACAGCTCTAAAAACGACAGCCCCCTTTCTATCATGGTGTTGGAGGTGTGGCAGGGGAGACGGTGGACAGATGGACCTGCTCTCAGACACATGAGGAGGCCGGAGCAGGGATGTAAAACCGGCCTGATCTGGGGTCAGAGAGGCTGGACTCAGAGCCTCAATCCCTGCAAAGGATGGTTGTGAAGCTTGTCTCTACAGTCCCTGTCCCAGGCAATTGGGAAGCAAAAGACAGGAGAGACCATTGCCTTTCCACACCATCCTTGTTAACAAGAGAACCCAGATAACCAGACGCACGAAGGGCTGTGAGATGTGGAGACACCGCAGACGTCCCCTTAAGCTGGCCAACCGGAGTCACTGTTGTCATGTCATGTTCATTTACCCTGGAAATGGTAAATCTGAACAAATTTTTCTTTTCAAACACAGGCTGCCAAAACAATCATTGGTTGCTGTGACAGAGAGGCCAGAATGTTGCTGTCTCCTGCATCTGTGGGGCTAGTGCTAACAATGCTCTCCTCTGAGGGATGTGGTAGAACAATCGGGTGCTGGCTGGTGGGGCTGCGCACCTCACTAACAAGCATCTTCCGCGGTCCGACACACGGCTCCCACTCGGTATTCCCCACTGTGTTGGACATGCTCCAGCACCAGCGGACTCCCCCCCCCCCCCCCCCCCCCCCNCCTTCACCCCCCCCCCCCCCCCACACACACTGGCACAATCCTACCATAATGCAATATCGTGTTTTCCACAGTCTGTCGATTCACACAGACACACCAGCCCCCCTGCTCCAGAGTGACAGGTGCCAAAATGGCCCTAATAAAGGCAGGTGCCTCGCTGGGGATGGATGGGGAATTTCAGACCAAGGGTGTGAGGCTGTCTTCCTCAGGTGCCCAGGCGGTGATTTCTTCCTGCTCAGAGGGGAACGCCTGCTAAAGGGAACAAAGCTTCATCTTCCAGAACCTGCCGGAGCTGGTGAGATGACTACAGTTTCCGAAACGCAGTTCTTTTTGTGTCTTTATGTCAGGCAGCACATTTCTTCTCAGAGCTTCAGATGCACTTTCTGTTCCCTCTCAGGAGGAGCCTTCAAGGCCTCACACACACGGTAGCTGTGGACACTTAGGAAGTACTGAAGAGGTTGGAAATATTTACATTAAGGAAGTTGTGTGATCTGCTTGGTGCCCTGCAAATATGGATGTGCTCTGGACTCAGTCTCTGCTGCAAACCTCCTATAGGAGACTGGTGAAGGTCAAAGTGAGGGTGACCTGTAAGCAGTCAACTGTACTGGGCCATTAAACCAACAGTGCGGGGTAATTTGAATGACTTAATTTTGTAATTCTGACATCTGAATTTTGGATGTGTTGAATCATAATGTCTGTTATTTTTCAAACTTTAAATAATTTTTAAAAGCTGAAAGTTTGTTAAAAAAAAGTTTAGACTGAGAAATAAAAATGAATCTTTCCACATTGTGTTCAGCCATTTCAAAATGTTATATGATGCATTATTATTACCAGTAGCAATGACTTGAGAGAAGTTTGAAGCAATGGAAACAGTCCGACAATTTCAGTTTTAAGCCGTAGAAAACTATATTTAATTAAAACTAAAAGTGAAAAACAAAAATCAAAAATAAAACACTGTAGTCATTGTAATTCAACACTTTCCACACATTCAAATATCAAAATTTGCATTTTTGGGGGGAGGGGGTCTGAACAGACCACGACCCCGGTTTCAAAGGGTGTTTTAAATGCATAAAACCAATAGTGTTACAATATCTACTTATTTCACCAATGTTTTGAATAACCAGCCAAGTAGCTTAATCCAACCAGACAT
This sequence comes from Arapaima gigas, assembly GCA_900497675.1. NCBI lineage: Eukaryota > Metazoa > Chordata > Actinopteri > Osteoglossiformes > Osteoglossidae > Arapaima > Arapaima gigas. The sequence goes on along the minus strand of UFQX01000091.1, from coordinate 467,455 downwards.
GTAATTCGTAGTCGGTACATAACATCTTGCACAGCAGAAGAATCTTGAGATCTGTTTTCCAAAGCAGTGCTGCTGATGTAGCCACTCGAATAAACTGCACATGTTCTGCCTCACCAAAGCTGCCGAGCTCCTCCTGCCAGGGTCCCCAGCACAGTAAATTCACGCCAATCACTTTCTGTAAACACAGTCTGTTTCTTCACACGGAATCTTCTCATCTGCCAGGGCCCTGCAATAGACCAGTGTTCCATTCGGGGGTCACCTTCCCTCAGCCTTGTGCCTTGTGTATACAGAGAGGCTCTAGATCACCAAGATCCTACTTCAGACAAGGGGTTATTGATGAGTTAAAAGGTGAGGGGTTTACTGGACTAGTTACCTCAAGGTGCCCCCATTGTTTCACTGACAACTAAAGATGTCCTTCAGCTGTCTTGCAGCACCATAGTGGAGGATTGTAGTGACGCTGCCTCTCTGTGTTTCTAGTAATTCACAGTAGCGTGATAGGAAGGTGGATTTCACTCAAGTGGATTCTGGGATTTCCTCACCTAGATTTTTGCACTTCGCTTGGGGACAGAGGCTGAAGCTTCCAGTTTCTCACTTCCTTGAGCTTGGACTCAGACACAATTTACAGCCCTGCATTCGGCAACATCTCCGCAGCTGCGGCACCTCCCTGCTCCCACATCCCTTTCCGTCTCCTCGTTCAGCACCAGACACCAGTCCCATGCAACTTCAACACAGTAAACATATTTGGACACGTCAAAACAACGTTTGCATGGAATCTTTCCACATTTGCTAGCCTTGCACTTCTTATTGCTGTCAGGCAACAAGGCGGCAGGTTATGTAGCCATCAGTCCTGCTGCCTTATAACCTAAGGCCCCGGGTTTGGACCCACTCAGTTCGCACCCCTAAGCTCAGTTCTTAAAACGGTAAAAATATTTTACCAGTAAATCACTGTAAGTAGCTTCTATTGTCACGTACAAACAAACAGCGACAGTGCCATTAAGACGAAGAGCGCTAATTCTCAACGGCCCTCGCACTCTCACATGCTCTGTTCCTATTGCGGGTGCTGTAAACACACATGATGGACAACAGCTAATTTCTCAGCACCGTTTGGTCAAGTCCCCCTTACTTTTGGCAGATCCATTAAATGTGTGCATCCAGGGAGTGGGGGGGTGTTAAATCAATCCCTGCTGTACCCAAGGGGAGGGGGGTGGGGGCTGCTGCTTGGATGGCCACCCTCTGACCATGCAATCAATACCTCGCTGAGAAAAGTGGCCTGTTAAAAGTCTTTCCTCCCAGTGGTCTGCTCCCTACACATTAAGAGTAGCTCCTACGCAGGTTATATTTTGGGGTGACCTTACCGCTGTGGTAAGTGGGTTTCTATTCCTGTCAACAACAGGGTGAACTGTTGTCAAAGCCACCCTGCTTGCTCTCCTTTTTTTGAGTTATTGTTGAGCTCCATACATGAAGCCCATACTGGTCTCACTCAGGCCTCCACTCTCAGATACACAGAAGCAGATGATCAACACTGGACCTTGGCTCCTGGTCATAATGAACCGGTAAACATCATCCGACCACCGATCCTTTCTCACCGAAACAAAAAAGCACCACCTCCTTGGCCCGGTCCTGCTGAGTTTAATGTCTCTTCACCGAGAGCAGCAAACATCTCACTTCAGTCCCAGTCCCATCCGACACAGCTTTGCAGCAAAGAGAACAGCATCTACAGGCAAACCCATCCATCCAAATCACAGAAAGTGACGCCTGTTTTGTACTTTAAAGCTCTGCTTCATCGTGAAAAATCACAGTGACTACAGATGAAGTCACTGTGAAAATTAAAATACAGTTAAACACAAGGCAGGTGGGTAGTTATATGACTGTGTTCTATAATGCCATACTCTCTGTGTGTGTGTGTGTGTGTGTGTGTGTGTGTGTGTGTGTGTGTGTGTGTGTGTGTGTGTGTGTGTGTGTGTGTGTGTGTGTGTGTGTGTGTGGGTGTGTGGGTGTGTGTGTGTG